>JAYJMC010940698.1:0-28240 GCA_036873965.1 Neoagarum fimbriatum | reverse complement strand
AGTCCCACTCCTGTCCTCCGGAGTATCCCTTACCCCCGACTACCTCCCCGAACATCACCCTCCTCGGCAGGCGTTCCCTTCCCATGCGTGCCACGAATCCCGCAAACAGTACCCTTCGTCGGCGTACCGTCAGCTCAATTCTCTCGGAATCTGTCTTGACAAGTGCGTTGGCGTAGGATAGGATGTGGTCTTCGCGCTTCCGTTTCCGCCAGCCGAGGCATCGGAGAAGCATCGTATGGTGGACCCGCCGTAGCCTGTCGTAATCAGCCTTGTTCGGGCTCCACGTGACGCACCCGTACAGCAGCGTCTCGATTACCTCGGCTTTCAGCATCCGCACTTTCAGGCGCAAGCGCACACCCGGGCGGTCATAGATTTCCATCTTATACCGTCCGAAGCACGCCCATGCCCTCTGGAGTCGACGCGTTACCTCGACAGCGAGATCCCAATTTGCGCTGATAGCCCCGCCCAAGTACACAAACTCGGCCGTTTGTTTGTATACCTGGCCGGCTGCGGTAACCTCGAACAGAACCTCCCCACCATCTTTCGTTTGCAGGCACATGATCTCCGTCTTGGCCTCCGAGACCGTCAACCCGAATGCCGCACACGCAGTCACGATCACCGTCATCATCCTCTCCAGTCCTCCTGGTGATCGCGATACAATGCCCGCATCGTCAGCGTACAGCATTCCCCACAACGATTGGGCCTCCTCCTCCTCCCCCTGTCCGTCGACGTTTCCGGTCCGTGCCTCCCCCCTCTTTTGTTTCCCCTTCTCCTTCTTGAGCTGGATTTGCACCATGTTGTCCATGATGGTTGCATGAGCTGTGAAGCGTTTCTCCGTCACGCGCAGCACCGCCGTGAAGAACATGTTGAACAGAAATGGCGCGAGCACACACCCTTGCCGAAGACCCTGCTCCACGCCGAACATATCCGAGCACTCGCCATCATATGTAGAAGGGGGTGACGCAAGACAACTGGTAGTCTCGCGTACTTCAAAAAGGAACAGTAACTGGGTGCGTTCCAGACTGCTGCGTACGAAGTATGATGACCTCTAACTCAACGGCTCTTTGAATGTTTCCCTGTAAACCACAGCCTGATTTTTGTCATCCTCGCTTGATGTTAACAGTGCGGAAGTGTGCCCTGTCTTACGCATTTCGTATTGTACTCTTATTTCTAGTTTACATCTACCAGTGAGTGGCGGAGACACCACGCAAGTCGCGCATGTACGCGAAATTAAAACAAACAACTGAGGGCTGACATGCCTTTTTATATTTTCGTTCTTGCCGAGCGGCTATTATACAAGTAAGTTCGTACCAGGTACGAGCTACCTGATACTCTGTTGCTGTTATAACCAACAACTACATCCAGTATGTACTCGGGTTCAAGGTATACCGTAAACTTCTTGGGCTGGGTACTCGAAGTTGCATGCCGTCTGCGATGCTCTACAGCAGTACGGGGGTGATGCTTCGTACCTGGTACGATTCATGAGGCATCATCAGCAAGGGCACTGGGTGAGCTGGATGTTGAGGTTGTTCGTTACCGTATGTACCCTGTGGACCCCCTCTTGTGCTGCTGCTGCTACTGCGAGATGCTGTACCCACAATCACAGTAGCAGTGTTTACGCTGACATCAAAAATATAAAGGGCATGTCAGCCCTCAGTTGCAATTTGTTTTTTGCGTACGTGCGCGACGTGCAAGGTGTTTCCGCCACTCACTGGTTGCTGCAAACTAGAAGTATCAGTATCTTACGCAATGCGTAGAACAAGACACCTCCGCACTATTAATATCAGAACGGGGACTATGAAAACCAGGCTGTGGTTGACAGGAAAACATTCAAAGAGCCGTTACGACAGATGTTAACATACTTCGTGGTAGTCTGGAACGTACCCTGTTACTGTTACTTTTCGAACTGCGAGACTAGCAATTGTCTTGCGTCACCCCCTTCTACACTGATTGAAATATACCTACAGGACGCCAAAATATGACTCCTGCTGTATTAATTGTTGTACCAGAAACGGAAGCGCACGCTTTTATTACCTTCGTTGTCTACAACCGTTATGACTCCCCTCCGGAGGGAAAACTTGTATATATTTTATACCTGGTATTTGCTAAGCGCCTTGGAGCACCGCCCAAAAATCGAACCTTTCAAAGCAACGCACGTCATTCCTCGTCATATGATCGGATGGGAAATTGGCGACCTAGAACAACTACTACAACAGGTAGCGACGGGCGGAGTCAGGTGCAGTAGGAGACGCCAGCCTTGGTCTTCGGTGACGAGAGTCGTGCAGATACTGCTTGCTATATGTCGTTGTGGCAAGTGCTCTACAGGTACGAGCGGCCCAATCAACTTCCGCGGCGTAACGACATCTGTTTGTACGTACCACGTAGCTCCCCCGCCGAGATGGGAGGACGCGAGAAGGTGGAAACAGAGCGCTCGTCGAACTCTTGACGGCTTGAGACGAGACCTGTCAGACGATGTCCTTCCTGTCTTGACCTATCTCCGACACTAGGCGCATCGTAATCGATCCAGTGGGCGACATGAAAATATTTATTTCGTTGTCGATGCATACATACATACATACATACCTGGTACATACATACATACATACATAAACATACTTACTAGTGTCATTTTCCTCAGCGGCGTCCATTTCACACTTCCCACTCTAACTTTAAGATATTTCCTTTCCTGAGCGGGCTCAGGTACCCGAACCAGTTCTCCTCAGAGTTCCCACCTGAAACACGCCGTGTTTTGCACGTTGAAGCATGGCTTATTCCGTGGCGGTGTCAACCATAGTCATGTCAACCCCGACCAAACATCTCGCACGCTCTTCCCCGCAAAGCTATCCAAGTCGAGCGGAGGGGCCCCAGGCTCTGGCGCCCCAGGCTATGGCAGGACGTGGGTACTTCTATTAATAATCGATTTCGGTAGGTGCGGGCTCAAGTTCTTTTTAGTTTTTTCGCTGGGCACACCGCTCCGCTTGGCTAGCTTGTAGCTCAACGACGTGGCGCAGCGCCGTGCGGTGCCTTGCGGTGTCGTGCCCTGCCGTGCGGACCCGTGCTGTGCCGCGCTGTGCCGTGCTGTGCCGTGCGGCGTTGTGCTGTCTCTTTCGTACATACCAGACGACCAAGCTAGCAAGCATACAATACAGAGTTGGCGAGAGCCAGCATGTCCTCGAGCATTTTACACAGCAGTCTTCATTTTCCATTTTGTAGAATTGTTAAAACTGCTACAGCTGTGCCTTCGACCAGTTGAGTGGTTGGTACTCATTTTTTTTTTAATGCTGTACCGGTATACACAATAGCAGCAGTACAGCAGCAGTATGTACGTGCGGTACGGTGCTGTGCCGTAATGTGCCGTGCTGTGCCGTGTTGTGCCATGCTGTGCCTTCTCTTTCGTACATACCAGGCAAGTATCATGCGAAGTACCACCAGGTGCCAGGTATTATGTATGGTACGTACGTACATAGAACGACAAAAAGAGCACACCCAGCTCAGCTCAGCTCAGCGCAGCAGCGCAGAGCAGCCGTGCGGTGCCGTGCTCAGCCCTGTGATTCGGTGCTGTGCTGTGCCGTGGTGTGCGCCGTGCTATGCCGTGCTATGCCGTCCCGTGCTGTGCTTTCTCTTTCGTATGATACATATCAAAACAAGTATGTACGCGTAGTACATGCATGCGGCGTCCGGGATGTTTGTCGAATCCGCCATTTGTTGCCTGCGCCATGGACCTCTTGGCATTTTCAAGTCGATGTTCAACTAGTTTCACCAAAGCATGGGCCTCTTCTGCCCCCCTTCACATTTTGTTGTATTCTTCCTTGTGCGAGCGTAGCGGGCGGCGTCAGCCGACCGCGGAGCGGAGCCTTGCACATACACACATACATATCATACATACGTCAGTTATTTTTTTAATACCACACACGCTTAAACCCGTATTTTCGCTGCTGATACTGCTTCTGGTGTGTGTGCCTACCTCTGTACGTACACAGCCCAATTAGGAAGAGGGTTCATTGAAGCCCCGGTCGCTTCGCTACCTCTGCTTCCAAATCCTCGTTGATGTTTGTGGTTTCTGGGGACTGTCCTCTGTCTTCTGGCAATATCCACGGATTTCTTACTAATGTGTAGTTATGCTTCTTTTTACTGTAACCGTAACATGTAACCGACGTAGAAACTTCGGACCGTCGCCGACTACGATGTGCAATAATGTCACTCCTGTTTCTCTCTTCGCTAATGAACTTAGGTCAAGCCAGCAGGCCGGGTGTGCAACGATGCTGGCCCCAGGCTCCTGTTGAGTTCAGGGTAGTGAGTGTAGTGCTGTGGATGATTCGTTTCCTCGCGACATCATAAGCTGGAAGGTGGACAAAGTACTGACCTTATCAGCACCTTTGAAAACTTGAAGAAAGCACGAAACGTGCGGATTTGCCTACGTTCCGTGGATGTTGCGTGTTTTACTCTTCCAAAAGTGCTTAGACGGTCTGGAGTTTGGGTTTACCTTCGATCTGTGGGGCTTTCGTAGTGCTGGACGTTACAAACGATGTTCGGAAGAAGGTCTGTAGTTTGCCCCACCTTCCAATAGGAACTCAAAATAGGCAGTTTTGTCCACAGTGGTAAGGAACCCGACAAAGGAAAATCATTGGACAAGTCTAGCTCCAATCTACACCTACTTCGACCTAAACGTCAATTCGTTTTTTCTGGTGAAGCGACCACTTCAGTGTCGACCGTCGACATGAGCATGCCGAGGAAAAGACGAAACGATAGGCAGATGGACAGTTCAACAATGGCATGGTCCAAACACATTTTTCTGTGTCTACATGGAAACCCGTTCAATCTCCCCCCGTATATATATATATTATGCAGTGCTCCCATGCCCTAAAGGTTGCACCACCGATTCTGAAACACGTATGACCGAATTCCCACCTTAGGTACGAACGACTGCGAAGATTGCGGTATTGCAAGGGGGTTACGCGTTCAGCTGTAAGTGCCAATACGCCATTCCTTCGAAAACGGGGTTTAATTGCCCAAACCAAAGTGGCCACAGAGTCCTAATTCGACCGGCTCGGGGAGTCGACGCGTTCGAACGCCGTGGAAGGCTGTCCACGGTATGACCGGCAAGCTACGCTTCGAACATCTTATCGAAGTAATTGATTGTGTTGTGCGAATTATTATGCAATGATCACCATCCAAGGCGGAGTAAATGCATGCTTCCGAGTAGTCTTACCGTTTTGATCTGAGTTACAGTACTCCAAACCATTCTCACGGTTGGATGAAATTATCTTGCCACAGGTGCCACAATAGTTGGGCATTCCATCGACTCCTACAACTGGTCTTCATGGGGCACCGTTAACACGACCTACACGTCACCCATCGCTTCCGGAGGTGAGAAGAGTCACGAGAAAACATCGGTAGATGTACGGAGGGCGTGAGGGTAAGATGTGTAGCACATAGGCTTCTACCTGATATATAGATATGGTTGTTAGCGTCGGTAGCTCCGTTCGTGATATAGCAAGGGTGACGACGAGATTCCGACACAGAGCGGCATTGCAATTCGATCAAAGCTCGGACAAAACATTGAGGACAAAACATGGAGCCATTAGGCAATATGTACCCAGGGCCCATTGGCCAACGGGTAGTCCAAGAGTCCGTTGAGGCATCAGGCACAATGTCAGTGCGCAGTTTTCGACCTACCTAAACCCACGAACGTTTTTTTTTCAAACGGTTAAACTGGCCTTCTTCATTGACGATGTGTTATTCATCACCTACATTCCGCGTTGTTGAGCAAACGCTTGCTTGTTGTTTGAGTTTTGTTTTGGCTGGTACCATGCGCGTTACGTTGGGTTTGTTGTGGTACGCAGTAAAACTCCATAATTTATCGCATCGCAGTCAATAGTTCGGCTGAAGTCCGAACGGGGTTCTGTGAAAGGGTTATGTTCGGGTTGTAGAACACTCGCGGTATGAAGGGGTGAGTATCCCACGCTCTGCTTCACTAGTATGGATAGGTGCTTGCGACCTACTAAATCCACGGTTGAACTGGCATACGCGCAGGTGCTATATTTGCCAAAGATTCAGAGGTTATTATCCATGGCAACACCTCTTTGGCCCACAATTCGGCGAACTTCGGAGGTGAGTAACGCTATGGTTGTCAGCGCCGATCGAAATACTGGGCAGCCAGGCACCGCAATACTTGTGAGTTTAGGGGTACTCGGGGTTTCATTGTGCATTTATACATGGTACACAATATCCCTCAAATATTATCCGCGACGTGGGGTCTAGCAGCGTGTAGCGCGTGCAACCAGCTTGTTATTTATGGTCTCCTTGACCTGAACGGCCGACATGTTTTTAAAAATTATACCTACGTAACACTTTCGGGTTGCTCCCACCCGAACCCTACCAGCGCAGTCCCACCAGCACCGGATTCCCTCGAGTGATTTGGAGCACTAGCGACCCACCAGTGTACCAGCGCAGTCCCACCAGCACCGGATTGCCTCAAGTGATTCGTCGCGCTAGCGACCCACCTCTATACCAGCACAGTCCCACCAGCATTGTTCTGTGTGCCGTGTGCCGTGTGCTGTGTGTGCTGTGTGCTGTGTGCGCTGTGTGCTGCGTGCTGCGTGCTGTGTTCTGTGTGGTGTGTGGTGTGTGTTTTGTGCTTTGTGCTGTGTGTGCTGTGTGCTGTGTGCTGTGTGATGTGTGCGCTGTGTGTGCTGTGTGTGCTGTGCGCGACATAAACCACACGCAGTCCCGAACCTGCTCTGCCTTCATATCAAATGCAACACCCGTTCCGGGGGACTCGCCCTAGGTGCAGCAGCGGGCTGCAGAAACCTTGGTGCAGGGTGCTGGTTTTATTGGCCGAGGCTGGCCTTTTGGGCCGCCCGCGTTTTCTTGGAAAAATGCCACCGAAACACGTAGCGGAGCCGCGTGGCTGGCCCTGCCGACCTCGAGCCGCCCAAAGGGTTGGGGTTGGGGTGAGGGTTTGGGTGAGGGTTCGGGTTAGGGTTACGTATGGGGTCGGGTTGGTCTGGGCCGGCGTGCAAGGTTGGACTTGACAACACGCCTCCTGCACAATGTTTTTTGCAGGATGCTCCTGCACGTAGGGGGAGCCGTTCCGGGGTGCGTGTACCCGTATACCACACATGGTTGTAGTTTAAATCGAGAGTGGATAACGCCTTCCAAGCCCGCTAGGAAGAATCCCTGTGCTATATGTGGAAACCTTTTTTTCAGATTTTTTTTTTAAATATGAAAATTCCGAGAAAAAAAATGTATCGCGGATTTTCCGCGAAAGTTCATGCTCAAATTTTCTCAGAAAAGAACATAGATTTTTCCGCGAAAAGGATGACTCGAAGAAAATTCCATGAAAAGTCTTAAAATTTTTCCGAGAAAATTATTAAGACAAAAAGTCAATGCAAGTACAAAATTTCGCCTTCTTCGTCGATCAGCTTGCGTGTCCTAAAACAATGGAGACAAGCGGCATTCGTTCGTTAATATCGAGGAGGGACCAACACCGAGATGGGCTGAAATACAGCAGTGTGCGCACGCATATCTTGAGACGAACAGCGCCTGGTGGACCCTCAGCCATACCGAACGGCAGTGTGTCGCACCACATTGGTGGTCTACGGCTAAAAGACGTGCTGTACGATATGCGCGCCTGAAGAGATTGTAAGCTGGCCATGCAGGACGTGCCCAGAGAGTGAAACATGTATATATATATTATACATATATTATATCATTGAGCGAAACACGGACGGCTGATGATGTGTGTCGATACGCTCGAACGAGGCAGATAGCAGCAGCCGATAGGAGCACGCTCCTAGCTGTGGCGATAGGTAGATGTGATGTTTGTTCCCGACAGAGTGCGTTATGAGGAGTTCCCGGAGGTGGAGGACGTGATGTTGCTGTGTGGGGGGTGAGGAGAGAGTGGGGGGTGGGGGACAACAAGAAGTGGCTTGCAGCTTGCAGGGTCATCAAGGATCAACTTCAACCTGAGGGGCCTCCTCGCAGGGTTTACAACGCCGTGCTCGCGTAATGGAATGGTTCCTGTTTAATTCCGTCTCCTTTTCGAACAGATGGTCCAATTTCTTGTACCCTGGGATGGTTATACACTACCCCTGTCCAATGCGCCTACAAACAATCGTGGAAACCCCGACCTGGAATGTGGTGGAATTGGGGTTTAGAAGGCAAAAACTAAACCCACATCATTGTTGCGCAACATTTGTGTCCACGGTTCTACCACATTGGCATCGACGGCAGGACATAGTGCTTTCAGCAGGCAAGGTCGTTGGTTCGATCCTCGCTGTCATTCCCCAAAAAAAGGAAAAATGGGAATTTCCCATGTGCAAGAATCTGTTAAATCTCCCACTAAAACCAAGATAACAACGATGAGAGCAATTGGATTGCAAGCTGACTCCAATACCGAGAAAGTCGGGAGGTAAATTTGGCCACTGAGAATATCATCGGCGTTCCTGACATAGTCGGAGACATATATGTCACGTTTAGTGTGGGAGAGTGTGGTGGAATTGGGGTTCAGAAGGAAAAAACTAAACCCACAGCATTTTTGCGAACCATTTTAGGCCACGGTTCTACCACGGGAACGTTTGGTTCGAACTTCCTTGCCACAGCAATGCGGCTTGCTTCCATCACGGCTGCTGGTGCTGCTCTTGCTGGTGCCCTGCTCCCCCGAGGCCACCTCGCTGGTGCTCTTCTCCCCCGAGGTCACCAGCCGGCAGGCGTTGGACTCCTCAACGTCTTGGCTAAAGATGACTGCGGCCAGTACCTTGACGACCACCTGAACCAGCAACGCATATCTGGGCTTGATCACCTAGGCGTCCTTGTGCATCCGGCCACCTTGCGGGGGCAACAGCAATCCATCCTGCTTCGGTCTACTGCTTCCCCCACTACTATACTTGCTGATAGCTACAGGGAAGGTTTAATGCCAAGGAGATGGCAATTGGGGTTTCTACTTGATTCTCAACGGGCTGAAGTTGAACGCAAACCAGGTAAGATGGTTTGAGCATGCATTTCTGATTGAAGGAATTGAAATTTACGATTCATATTTACGTTTTCAAAAGCTCAACGGTATGCATTGCTTTACCTCGTACATTTTACCTGCGGGTACATGGCAAGCAGAGCACGAGTACTCCTACATGAGGGACGAGTACAAATGAATGAGGTACGAGCACACGAGCACGATTACTCGTACAATACATGTGTCGTTCGTGCCTCCTGTTTTGATCGTCTATCCCAGGTACGTCTGTCATATCGAAGTCCGAGTTACAGTACGAGTTACGAGCACTCGTCGTTTTCATTACGAGTGCTCGTAAATACAGATTTCATAGGAAGTCGTTCACAATAAACGGAAATCGACATCCTAGTACTGATTTCGTACTGCTGCACATATTGACTGGGGCGCATATTGACTGAAGATTTTAAATTATAGGCGAGCATTCGTATTCAACTGCCTCGTACTGCCGTTGCACTGCTGCTCATTATGACTGATTATGTTGAACTTCAAGAAAAAATCGTGTTTTACTGCATTCAGGCATTGCAACAGGGGTGGTTGTATTCTTACCTTTGCAGTCAACTCAAAACAACTTTTTGCTACTCCAACGTTTTTCACCTGCAGGTTACCCGATTCGCGCACACGCTCCCGGATGTTCGACGGCTTAAGGACAGCATCGCCGACGCCATCGTCAAACATGCAGCCGTAGGCCGTGTCAAGATGGTTGCCCAACTCAGCATGATGTGCACCCAGCCTGACTGTGGTCTTCTTCATCTTTTGGAGGGGCCAACGGCTCGTTCTATGAGCTTCAAAAACAGGAAACGTTTATCTGTGTTCGACGTGCAGCCCCAGCGTGTCTTCTTGAAGGGCTACCAGTACTTGTCCCTTGCTTTTATGGGTGCTGTCGCATCGCAGAAGCCATCGCGACCAATATCGTCGTGTGGGTTCAACATCCACGAGATCGCCTCGTCGTCCATCATCAATACAAGATAGTAGTAAAGGACACATTCCGACGTCAAAATTGATGCCGATCGACTACCATCGGAATTTCGCTCCAAACAACACACGACCACTTTTAACTGCTTTATCGACACAGCGAAGAATGAATACACTGTGTCCTTGCTCCCATCTACACACGCCTCCCCCAAACCTGTTTCTCGCCCAGCTGAGCCACGCACACATTGAGACTTCGCTCCCACCAACACCCGACTCCCGAAAACCTCCTTCTCGCCGAACGCGAGCCCACGAAGCACTATGACTTCGCTCCCACCAACCCTAGAATATCTCTCTTGCCAATGCGAACCACCAAAACCCTCTGGCTTCGCTCCCACCAACACACCACTCCAGAATTCCTCCTCCTTGCCAAAGCGAGCCACCAAACACCTCTGACTTCGCTCCCACCAACGCGCGACTCCCGAGAACCTCTCTCTCGCCAAAGCGAGCCACCAGAACCCTCTGACGTCGCTCTCACCAACACCCGACTCGCGAAAACCTCTTTCTTGCCAAAGGGAACCACGAAAGCACTGTGACTTCGCTTCCACCAACACATACCTCCGGAAAACCTCCTCCTCGCCGAAACGAGCCACCTAAACACTGGGACTTCGCTCCCTCCAACCCAAAATTCCCGAAACCACCTTCTCGCCAAAGCGAGCACCAAAACACTGTGACTTGATCCCACCAACACACGACTCTCGAAACCCTCCTTCTCGACAAAGCGAGCCATCAAAGCACTGTGACATCGCACGAAGTCTTCACCCTTCATGGTCTATGTATTGTTGGTTTGACCTAGCCGGCCGTCGACGGTCCTGGTCAGGACAAGCCGTTGCCAATCGCAAAAGTAAGGAAACGACTGTATGCGGTATTCGAGTGCTATCGGATATTTGTGAGGTATACGCTTTGCCACAGCCCG
Organism: Neoagarum fimbriatum; assembly: GCA_036873965.1. Classification (NCBI taxonomy): domain Eukaryota; class Phaeophyceae; order Laminariales; family Agaraceae; genus Neoagarum; species Neoagarum fimbriatum. The sequence goes on along the minus strand of JAYJMC010940698.1, from coordinate 17,348 downwards.
GGTTGAGATTGGCCCAATATCTACCGTAGGTAGACAACGAAGAGGTGTTCGACGGAATCTCTGTTCTAGTGGTAGAATCTAGTGTAAATCAGCACCGGTACGTTGCCTGTTATTCCAGAGACACACCGCACGATGAACATGCTCATATGGACCTAGACAGACGATATCAATGCCGCGGTCAACGCACTGCTTGTGAGGCAAACATATATCGGCATTCCCTAAACTATTCCATGTACTCTCATGCTTCCGCAACCATATCAGCATGCAGGTTACTGCGTTCTTAGTATCCGAATTGTTGCGGCCACACCGGCCTTGGTTTGTCAGGCGTCGCATGGTTTCCGAGTCAGGCGGGAAAGGGACTGGATGACAGGGTTTCGCTTCATACACCTCCGAACGACATACGAGTACGAATATTCAACTCATATTTAATTGAAACCTCCAATGAAATCCGCAATGCGCAGTAGTACCGGACGGCAATAGTAACCATGGCCTATGTTCGCAAGAGCCATCAATATCCAACACAGAAACAATACGTTGTGCTTTAACTTAAGTTCCTATCACTCCGATGTTATGCATATCACCGTTTGCAATACGTAATTTCAACAACACCAGAACAAAAAACGAGGTGAAACAAAAACTATATAAGCGGCACTCAATCCATTTGCATTAGTCAAATTCTTCCACCTGTGTGCTGCCGGGCAGCGAGTTCTGCAAAACCACACTCCGAATATGGTGGGTGGGTGGGTCTGAAATTCAATCAATTTGGTACTACATCTGTCTCCAAAATGTCTCCCCTCAACGCAATCCGTCATATGCCGTGTGGTCTCATGGGTGGGTCCGCGTACACATGAAGGATCGCGTTCAAATGTAGTTGGCTGCTCTCGACCACGACGCCAGACGAGGACATTGTCATTGAAGTCTGCGTCATGGGGTAAACTTAGAGGAAAACAACATTGAGCGTTTTGCGTGGGTACATGAGATTACCCCTGCGTGGTTGACGGGCACTCACCGAGCACCCCGTACCACTCTCCGTCGCAGTGTTCATAACAAGCATCGTAACGTTAGGTTGGGAACCCGTATCGGAAGGAATCTGAAAAATATTTTGGCTCTTCAGAGGTCTGAGACGAAGCAAGTAAACCGTTAACCCAACTGCCTCGTATAATGTATTGTGCGCACTCCTACAGTACTAAATACAAGGTTCCCCTCCAGGATGTGGTTTGCTTGAATTCCGAGGCGCCTTTACCCCACTTTGACCCACAAATCATCCTAGATTAATATGCACCAAATGTGTTACGCTTTATATGGGATTTTAGGATTGTTTTTTTTTTTTTGCATTGTAATTTTACAAATAACGAGAGGGTGTCAACCCAATCCAACCCTAACCCTAACCCTGACCGTAACCACGCCAAGGCTCCGACCCGAGCGCGGCTTGCCGCGCGTTTTGGACAATCCGAAAAAAAATGTTCGGACCACCTCAACAATTGCAACTTATTTGGTACTTAATCTGGTATGTTTTGTGAGTCATTAACACGGCGAAGGCTACAGGGAAATCCTGGGGGTGTCGCAAGTTATAAAAGGGAGGGCATCATCGGGTGTCCCCATTCACTTCGAGGTATACGGGCATATCATCAGGCGTCCCCATTTACTTCGATGAGTACTACTGTATACCTGGCACTGCTGTTTCTATGGCGCGATGAGGTTGGACGAAGTCCGTTTGATTTTTATTTTTTTGTTGATAATCATGCTTGCATGTATCGTCTGGTGAGCACTGTGCACACACTTACAATACGAACATAAAGCACCGCGGCCAGCCGTGGCTGCCATAAAGGCCAAGTGTGAAGCGCTGGTGGTATCGTACTGCTGCTGTCACCGTGTTTGTTGTTGCCAGTTGAAAGGGGGGGCATCATCAGTCGTCCCTATCTGCTCCGAGGAGCACAGCAGTAACTGCTGTATACCTGGCACTCCTGTTTGTACCGCAGGATGAGGTTCGACGACGTGTGCTTGATTTTAAACTTTTCGTGGAAATGTGAATATGATTGCACGCATCTTCTGGTGAGCACTGCACACACATACAAACACCGTGGCCAGCCGTGGCTGTCACAAAGGCCAGCGTGTGAAGCGCTGGCGGTGTCGTACTGCTGTTTTTGTGCCGCTTTTCTTGCTGCAGTATGTACCTTGACTTTTCGGTTGCTTTTCAACTCCCGAGGAAGGTTTGTGTCCTCCTGCTCCCTGGGCAGCATCCGATATACTTACACCTCTGTCGCCTCTCTTGAGATGATGTTTTCGTTCCTATTTCCTACAGCAGTAGATCGACATGAAACATGGCATGGGCACGCACACACAGATGACTCGTCCACGGCCGTCACAAACTGAAGAGCTTGACGTGCGACTGCTGTTGTACCGTGGCTGCCATCACCTAGGAAGCTTGAAAAACCAACAGATACAAGCATGATACTGCAGGAGGAGCAGAACCAGCAGAGTAAACAATGAAATGTGGGTTCCATCGTCCTGCTTGACTCTGCCTGGGCGGAAAGCCGCTGGAATTTTCTGAAAGATTACTTGCAACTCGGGTGTGGGCGTGTGGGTGTGCGAGTATTTCCACGTGTGCACCATGCTACACGACAGACGTGAGCCATGGTTCATGTGCCAGCGACATGTGTACGCCATGTAATACAGTACCAGGTACGCGACATGTGTTAAGAACATGGGAGTAAGAATTTCAGGCCGAATTATTTCAAAAATATTTTTTTTACAGCTAAGCATTAGCGCTCAGCGAGGAACGCCACTCTAAATCCTATGTAATTGCCTTTTGAGAGCCTACGCTCAACGTTGATATCACAATAAAAGGCGAGCCTTAGCCAAAATAGGAGTTTCTGAACTGCTGTCGCGCACTGTATGTGCAATTACATGTATTTGCCATGGACACGTGTACCGTGGCAACTGCTCGAAGCCCACAACGTCATGTATGTGCCATCGATATGTGCCATGCTTCCACGCCCCATGTGAATGTCACCCTCCGGGAAACGTTGAAATAAACCACCTCTGTAAGGGCCGTTCCGAACGAACAACAAAAAAATCACGATTCGTGACTTTTTGGCGTGACAAAAGATCACGATTCGTGATATTTCTTTCCAAACGAACATTAGCTGATACCTGGTATGTCACGTTTACGTCACGTCTTATCGTGATATTTTCAAATTGTCAAAATTCCAACGGTATTTGAGGGTGGGGCCAACCCTCGCGGGTAGGTGACGGCTCGGCGGTGCCGGGCCGACCACGCCCGGCCCGGCCCGTGATTCAATATCACGGGCCGAGGCCTGACCCGACCTGAGATGCGAGATTCCAACCGCACGCTCCGTCGGCCAGGCCCGGTCCGCGAGATTCCAATCTCGCTGACATATCGTCTGCCCGGCCTGGCCCGTGAGATTCTCTGCTTGTTTTCGCTTTTTCATCACGCTGTGTCTCCTCCTCGAGAAGCCTCAACGTGCTCGTTAGCCCGCACCCAAAAGTGTCTTTGGGCGGCCGCACGCTGTCCACAATCGGCGTACGAAGCAGAATCTGCCATGCACCCATACCGGGTTTCGGATACCGTTGGTGCCGCGCGGGTTACGTAGTGCCTTGATCAGGCGTATTTCGAGCCACGACAAAACGTCGCGAATCGTGATTTTGTTTTTTTAGGGAAAACAACCTAAAACAATTGGCGTCATGAATCGTGAAGTATACGTCGTGAATCATGGCATAAAACATAGCGATTCACGACAAAACCTCACGAACCGTGATTTGTTTTGTTCGTTAGGACGGGTCCTAATTTGCAAGTACGTGCGGGGAAACTCAGGAACGAAAAACAAAAATAAAATCACCCGCAGGAATTTTCAGAGAGATTACTTGCAGATTGTGCGTGTGTGGGTGTGCGTCTTTTACACGTACAAGTGTGGTATGGTTCGGCTACACGCGTGAGCCATGGCTCCATGTGCCGTGCTCGTTTGTGTGTGCCGTGTAACGGCTCCATGTGAGCAGCGACATGTTTTTTCCGTGGACATGTGGCACGTGCCATGTGTCCATGCTTCATGCTTCATGTAAACTCATATCCTGCTCACATCCATGCAATTGACAACTCACAAGAACACAAAGCGAGTGAAGATTTCCATGGCACCCGGGTGGCGGTGGCAACACCGAACGCCACGCCGTGATTGTTCGCCATTTGTCGCGACTTACAACGCCCAGAGACCGCGCCACTGACCCTGGCCGGGGCCCAAGCTTGCGCCGCAGTGTAAAGGCCTCTGCGTGCCCCGCAGCAGGAAGCACGACAAAAGACCGGCGCTCGGAAGAGAAACAAACGCCGATGTGCCAAAATAGCGCATTTTGTATTTTGTAATATTAACAGCCAGGGAAAACGTAGAGCTCAACTACCAACCTACTAGGGCACGAAAACGTGGATATTCGTCATACCCTGAAATAGATTTATTTACGTTTCAACAAGGGCGTACTCCTTCAGTCCTTTCGTACTTTGGGGTTCTGCATTGGAGGTTTGTTGGTTAAATGGCTATGGCAGCCAAGACTGCTTGAAGCACTGTCAAAGTTCATGGTACTACGTAGTGCAGCATACCGGTAGCTGGATGAAACGTATTAGGTGGAGTCATTTGATTGGCCTTGAACACCAGATAAGAGCGCACCTGAGATTTCTATGGTCGAGTTGGTCTCGATGAACATGGATCAGGTGCCGCGAGAGACAACCTTTCACGTGGGCCACCATACCTTCGCAAGCACTATAAAAACTTCGGTTACGTCTTGACATTACCAGTAATGATCGGCTGAAGTAAGCGCTGTTCGCAGGCTCTCATTGATTCGGACGTTTAGAACCATAGACAGCTGTTAGGTCCAAACAATGTCAAGCGTTTGCTTTAATATCAGGGTGGTATTTGGTTGTCTTGTCACACGGGCGCAATGGCGGCACAATACCTCCAAAGGGATTCACGTTACGGCCTTCGACATGAACGGGAAAACTACTAACGGCGATGTGACAAGGAAGCTCACAACCCATTTCCCATCCTCCCAGCACGGCAAGGAGTTCAAGCAGAGATTATTTGTTGTTGCACTATATATCCGAACTCATATGTGTTTATATTCTCGTGATGTCGTTGATCAGGTTGAAGTACCCTTATGAAGTTTACCGGCTGTCAGGACTACGAGAGTAGCCCGGAGGGGTGCGATTTTCTGCGTCGTGTATGTCCACGCTACTGTCGTAGATCTTAGAGGTCGACTAATGTGCCGCAAACTCCACCTCAAACACACCTGAACGTAATGTATAAGTTTCGGCAGACCCTTACATATCTCTCCACACAACAAATTGACATTTCCCCTCTTTTCCTAGACCGGCCGGGCCCATCCATTGTTTGGATAAGCTCGTGCGGCATTCACGTCCCATCGGTAGTGGAATGCGGTTGGCTTTTGCCGTTGCTTACGCGACGTCGTTCATCTCATGAATTACCGGGAATTACTACTACCGCGCAACAATTTTCGTTGTTTTCTACGCGACAGCCCTCCGTCCGAGATGTTGCTCGCCTACCGTTCGAGCCTCGCTTTGCATGGTGCGCATTGTATATTTGCACCACTGGGGGGACATTTCCCCTCTAGAACTGCCTGCCAGGTACCAGGTACTTGATAACTCTCGCTAGACCCACACCTCTTGGCATGTTTGTGATTCATCCCTAAACCCGGAAACTCAGCCATCAGCAGTAACCCCGCTGTGAACCGATCACATGTGACAGGTAAACCCTCGTTTGTCTGGCGTCTCAGCGTTACAACCCGAAGTGACATTGTCATCTCATATATATCGGCCAATATAATTGCATTACCGCATGAGGTCGCATGCTTCCGGTGGCTCGTTGGGACAGGGCATCGACTGCTATTGACTCCGGAGGACGGTTTTAACAGTTTCAGAAGAGCAAACTACAGGCTTCTACATGTATCGAAGGGGCCACGCGGGTCTCCCTTTCATAAACGTTTGTTCGTGGCAATCGTGCACGCATTTGCCAGAGAAGGCTAATATTTATACCGTGTTACGAGCGCGGGCTTTCTTCGCAATAACTGCCGGAGATGCACCAGCTGCCAGTAGAGCCGGCACGCACGCGTGTGAACAGCATAAACCGTATGTCGCGTGAACTCCTGCGTTTCCCATGAGAGTTTTGTCAGTAGACGACAGCCAATGGAGAATTCATAACCCCTATCATATCCACGACGCAAAACCAAGCTGGGGATCGTGTGCGGCTGGCCTTTGAAGTTCGGCTTGGAACGAGTTGGAGCCCTGCGTGTTATCTGCGCCACTATGAACCTGTCTTCGACGCAGCCAGTTGCGATTAAAGGAAGGCGTTGTCTCACACTTGCATATTATCTCCATTGAATGTAGGTCTGTCACGCTCGGCGGTTGAGGACACTCCCACTCTGAACCTCGGTGTACGTGATAACATCCCCGTATTGTGCGCAGGACCACATAACAGCCAGCCTATTCGCCTATCAACTTCGTTGAACAGCGTGTGTAGTTTACCGGTTACGTGTCATAGTAGCGATATCTGTCAATAAACCTCCAGAATCCCTCCCTGGCTAATCAATCGGACAAGGGGGGATTCCGTGAACAATGTGTACCTTCGCCGGATTAGACTAAACTTGTAGTGTATGAACGTTTGGAGTGCTTAGCGGCTGGGTTTTACAATCCAGTCCATCTCGGTGACCTGTCGCGTATTTAAACAGCCAACAATAACGATGAACTATCGAAGGGATCCCACGCAATGAAGCACGGCGGTAGCGCCGGCACCAGCAGCAACATCAACAGCACCATAATAAGGGGCAGTAGCAGAGCAAATCAAACCGTGCCTGATAGCACAATGTTTCGCCTTTTCATTTATGTTACTACTAGCTTCTACGTGGTGCCAGTTCTGTATGTAATGCATATGAATCGGTCGGCGGCCGGAGAAACTACATACCAGGTATGGAGACTACGACCCGCAACTGTGCTGATAAGTTGGCATCAAAATTGTGTGCACGGCGCGGATATCCTTTGAAACCAGGCGCTGTAAGACCGTGTGGCTCACCTACGGCCCTCGAGCAAACGACGTCCGCACTCAGCACCGAAAAACTTGAAAACGAGGACACGTCAGTAGGGACTACTTGACGATGATGGTGATGTTCACAGGTTAGCTCATTTTCCTCAAACGCAGCCCGTGGTGACAAAACCAGGCTAAGAAAAGCGTCCCAATGGAAGAAAACACGTACAGTACTATGGTGTAAATAATACGTGCATCACAGTACCAGTACGCAAGCAACGATACTGGGGCTGTGGTATACCATACCATATCACTTGCAAACCAAACAAGACAAGGAAATATCCATGGTATGATACGTATACCCCAATGAAAAAAAAGAGAAAGTCCAGGAAAATAACCTGAATAAACAAAGGAGTACGAAGAAAGCAAAACAAAAAAGAAAAAATGAGCGAAAGGAAACATGAAATACAACATTCATGCGCGCAGGGCGCAGATGACGAGTCCAGCGGGGGCGAGGTTGCTTTGTGCTGGTACGAACAGTCATTTTCCCAGCTGGTAGACCAACAGAAGGCCGATACAAAAAGACCAGGCAGAAAAACAAAATGACAAGACTAAAACAAGAGGAAAAATATGAAGGCATAAACAGAGTGAACACAAAACAAACACAAGTCAAAAGGCCACGAAAATAAAGGAAAGCTGAAACTCGATGGGGTGACTCAGCCGACGCAGAATGGCACTCAGAATACGAGGGAATACCATCGACTCGACTCGACTTGACAGGGAATAAGGCAACACAACAAACCAAAGCAGGGATTGCAACACAGCAGGACCTAGTCGCTGGGTGTCCCAACCACTGTAGGAAGACGGCCGGTGCTATGCTTCAGCGGGTTCCTTCACATTTTGATCCGGCCTAGCTGCTGTTGCTGTGCCTCCTTCAATCCGGCTCCTCTTCCTCCCCCCTCCGAGCCCTCGGTTGAACGAAGTCTTAGGTTGCTGCGCTTTTGTACCTTAAGCGCTCGTCGTTTCGCTACTATCTCCGTCTTAGTAACGAACCAGCGCTTCGTGTTCTTCTCTGCCGCTTCCTCGACACGTCCGAACCACGTTCCCGGTTTCTTCGCTGCAACGTCCATTTCTTGGCTTCGGTGGGCATCTTGAACGTCGCTACATCGTTTTTGACACAACGCCTCCAGCCCTTTCCTTGCCCTCCCAAGTAGCCATACCCCCCCTTCAACTCCCTAAACGCCACCTTCTTTGGCAGTCACTCACTGCCCATACGACCCACACACCTCGCGAACAGTATCCTCCGTTAACGCATGTCGTTTCCATGCGCTCACAGTCAGTCTGAGCGAGCGCATCTGCGTAGGATAGGACGTGGTAGCCGTCGCGAGGTGTGATTTGCTATCGGATGCAGCGGAGGAGCAATCGGTGGTGAGCCTGCCGCAGTTTGGCGAGATGGGCCGCGGTTGAGCACTACGTCACTCATCCGTACAGCAATTTCAATGACTTGGGCGCTGTGCATCTGTATGTTGAGCCGGAGCGGTGGGGTAGACTGGTCGTACAGTGGCAGGCGGTACCGTCTGAGGCATAGGTAAGCCTGTAGCACGCGCCGGTTGATCTCAACAGTATGGTTGGCATCCCCGCACACAGTTGCCCCAAGGTGTGCAAACGTGGAGGTTATGCTGTACACCTGGCCGGCCGCCTCAATAACGAACGTGATCCTGTCCATAAACTTTCGCCACCGAACATATTACCTCGGTCTTGGCTTCCAAAGCTGTCAGCCCGAACGAAGCAAATACTTCCAACGATATGTGCCATCATCTTTGCAAGGTTGTCCCTCGATATGGAACGATGCCCGCACTTCGTCTGCGTACAGCATTCCCCAGATCGTTTCGGCTCTACGACAGGATCCTGGGGCTTATCTCGCCCTTTCCGCGGCCTCTCTCGCTTCTCCCCCCCTCTTCTCATCCTTCACTTTGGTGCACACCATATCCATCACATCTGCATTGGCACTACACCGCTTCAACGCCACACACAGTACCGTAGTAAAGAAAATCTTGAACACCAATGGCGCGAGCACTTGATGGACGAACGAAAGATCTAGTAGCACTGCCGTTGTAATACTCCTGATCGACTATATGATGATCTAGATCATTTATCCTGCATATGATTTCATTAAATGTTGTGCACAAGATCCACGGTAGATCATACATATCCCACCGGATAAATACGCGTGCGGGTTCGTAGTGATTTCACACAGGAAATTGGTTGCTGAGTTTACAGACCGTACGGCTCACACCAGGCAACACTGTCTACATCATGCAGATCATACAGCTCCCGCCAAACCAATGTGCATTCTGTAGCGTAGATCCCACCGTACTATTAATACTACTACTACCACTATTGTACTAGTGTTTGGCCAAAACACTGGCTGAGTAACGTGGCTGCTCAAGGCAGAAACTACCCAGCACCATTATTTTTAACAGTAACATTCGTCAGATACTCAGGTCATGGGAATATCGCTCGAGTTGGCATTTCCTTTTAATGTGAAACTGTCAGTGTTTAGGTGGGGTAGAGAGCTCCTCAAGTGTCGGGCCTTAGAAAATTGAGGTTTCAACCCTATAGTAGAACCCTTAACCTCTTCAGCAGCTGCAGCTGCAACAACGATAGCCTCGAGATACAACCTGAAAGCTCGATGCAGCCAGTCCAATATTTGTTTGTGGTCGTTCTTCGCGTGCACGAGGGCAAGGTCACAGGGCTAAAAGTGCCGCGTGCGCCAGGGAATGGCCCTCCCGGTACAATATTTATGTGATATGGACCGCAGGATCCAGAGGCAGATTCTAGTTCCATTTAAAATGTACCGTACAAAACATCTGTCTTGACATCTGTGCACCGCTGTGAATATCTGCGCACTGATCTGAGTATCTCCTCATTTTGCCAGATTCGTTTCAGTAGGAAGTTCAAGGTTTTGCATTGATCTGTTGGTTCTATGACTGAAGTTTCCCTTTTCTTACAACTCTCTCCGTCCAATGTATGCCCGCCCCAAAACAAACGAACACAGTGTTTTCACGCAGTCCCCATTCCACGACAACAGTAGAAATGGAATTTTGATAGAGAAATACTGACCTCCCCAAATAAATGTCTACCATGGGGTTATACCCTCTGGCTTCATGATGGATGGCTGCGGCAGCCCATGTTGCGAAACAATACACAAGCCTACTACTACTTACGAGCATGACGCAGAAACACTGTACCCATTGTCGCATTGCCGTGCTTGTGTTGGATACCGCTTCAATAATTTCCCATTACGCCCAGGTGCCATATGTGCCGATGGTTCAGTTATCCACGTCAATGGCAACACCTCTTTCAGCCACAACGATGTCGAAGGTGAGCTACAGTAGGCACCAGAGTTCGTTGGAATCAGGCGTGATGTTGGCACTACTACGTTAACAGGTTATGACTGGCGAACAGTATTATACTGCAGGCGAACCATGGCAAACGCAGATACGAAGTTTCTGTAAAATTGCGCATTCTGCTGTCATTTGACGTTACATCAAGCAGAGGTACACAAAGGCTTCCGATCATTTCTTGTCAGACCATCGGCCCGGTGACCAGAGTTTTAACGTCGCCCCCGCACCGGACAGCTATATTAGAATGCGTTAGTCATTTAGGGAAGACTGCCTCATTAGTATTGGATGTGATGGGTGTAGGTCCATTGTCGAAGGGCCTGACGCGTGATTTCGATGGCAAAATCGGAGGCGCAAGACTTGCAATCAATTCATTTTCAAGGAGCACAGTGATTTTTGAATCAACGAGCAATCCCACAGTAGGGGTGGCGCCTTATTTTCTGAGCTCCTCACATAAGGAGCTCATTATCTCACCCGAAACATGACTTCGAAGAAATTTGTTCTCGCAACACCGACCAACACATTCATGCGCTGGCCCTGACACAAATATGCTCGTAAAGTTATCATGCAAACCAGTAGTTACTCACTTGAGGAGCTCAACCTGTCAGACAATGTTGAGCCAAAAAGTGACACCCCTACCGTGGGATTGCTCCTACGTTTTTCTGGTTAGGCTACCACTTCACTACCGACATCAACGCTATGTAGCTTGTGTACTTGGATAAATGCTTCAAAACTCCCGCTGCGAGTGTGGAATTCGTAACACTCGTATTTGCAAGCTGTGTATGAAACCTAGGAACGAAGGGTATAGTCGGTGCACCCCCTGGGGAATATAGCTCCAGTTTCAACAGCACGAGTTATTATATTAGGCAATCAGCGTAAACCTATACTATGTTGCACATATTATTTACTGCAGAGTTATGTGTAGAAGTGGGACAGTGTAGGGCCAATGCAGACGTGGTGAAGAATACTATGTGACCTAAGTAATAGGAACATTAGCGGGGGACCAGCGACAGAAGCCAGGACACGAGCAAGATACGCCCCGGGCAACTATGACGAAACCACAGCCGATTTGAGGAACGATGTACGCAGATGGTGCGAGCATCTTGTCCACATCGAGAACATCATTTCGAAGATGATGGCATATATCGTTGAATTGAGTACTTCGTTGCGACTGACTGTTTGGGAAGACAAGACAAAAGGAAATTTGCTTGATAACGGACGGTATGGATGGCGTCAGGTTCCTTACCGAGCCAGCCGGTGATTTGTACAATCCAACCGTCAAGCTTTTGTACCTTGGGAACATTGTTTCCAGAACGGCGACCATACTTCAAGACCAACTGGCGCGTGCTATTGGCCAACCTATGCCGGAAATGGTACGACTTGCCACTCTATAATCAGTCTACGGTACCGCTCCGGCTCAAAACATATGGGTACTCAACACCGAAGTCCAGGAAATTATGATGCACGGACTGTGTGGAGTGGAGCCCGAACGCGGTGTTTCTCGCGCAGCTGCGCCAGGCTCGCCGCCAGTTTCTCCTCCGCTGCATCGTATGGGAAACGAAGCGTCGCGACGACTACCATGTGCTATGCTGCGCGGAAGCGCTCGCTGAGACTGTCGGTGAGAGCATCGAAAGACGGTGCGCAAACGGAGGATACCTTTCGCGGGCTTCGTGGCTCGTATGGGTGTCGAGCGACTACCGAAGCCAGTGGTGCTGGGGGACTATGGAGGGATAATAACAACTCAGGAGGGCATTCACGATACTGTATGGACCCTCGAAAGCGAGCTATCGCTGCTGGAGTTGCCGACCGAAGCGGAGGTCAGGACGCTGGCAGCCAAACAAACGGGCAGAAGGAACCAACAGGGAAGTGCACGGGGCGCTGGTTCGTTCTGGATAATGAACCTACGCAGCAACTGCAACCTTGATAGAACGCGGGGCCTGGGACGGGGCGGGAAGACGAGTCGCGTCGACGGCGGCGTAGAAGCAGAAACAAATGGCGGAAAATACTGTGAAGGAATCCTCCGAACCTGGCATTGGCCTTTTTCCTAGTGGAGATACCCCGCTACTGTTGCTGCTGTGGCAGTGCTGCAGTGCTTGTGCTGTGCTGTGATTTTCGTTTTGCTCTTCGGTTTTCCCTCTTCGTCTTGTATTGCTTGATATCCTTTTGTTGGTCCACTTTCTGGACATAGGACTGCCAGCAAATAGCAACCTTTTCCCCTCGGCTCTCGGTATCTGGACGCTGAGCACGTGTCGTCCCTACGCGGCATGTTGAAATTGTTCCTAGTTGTATTTTTATTTAGTGTCCCTCTTTTTCTGGTGTTCGTGTGTGCTATATACTACCTGGTATGTTTTCCTAAAAGTGTTTGGTGTGCTAGTGATACCGGGTGATATACCACAGACCTTAGTGCGAGGTACTCCGGTGCACATATTTTGTTTTGCTGGTTTGCTTCTTCCGACGGTACGCTGCTTAGCCTGTTTTTGTGGCCACGGGGTAGGGTTCGGGGCAATGAGCAAATTTGCAAACATCATGACTGTCATCATTCTGCTAACGGACACTATCCAACTCAAATTGCGTGGGACGAAATGTGACAGTTCTCTCCGTGCTGTAGCAATTCAGAAAAAGCTCCAGTCCATTCCTGGTGATCGGGACACTGACGCTCAAGTGGTCTTGGGGCAGCATGCGATTGACGATGGAACTGGTGGTTATTTCTTACGACGTGCCTACTCCTCTTGGTGCGCGATCAATACTGATTTGTACACAAGTTATTCGTGGGAGTGTCGGCAGAAACAATCACGGGATTTTTCAAGTATTTCTGCAGTCGGACTATCGAACAGCAATCTTAATAGCACAGCTCTTCGAGTCCCCGCCACTAACACCATCGGACAGTGCCTAAGGCCCTAAGGACAGATCCAATTGGCTCGTTCCGCAACCTCTACCGCGAAGCCTTCTGTGAGTTTGGGCTGCCGATAAACAGATAGATAGGCCAAACATTGTGGACCAATGTTTTAGCCGAAACGTAGATTTGTACGTCTTCATCGAAACCCGCTCAAACGTTTCCCCCCTACCCATTTCTCCCCAAGTGGCTCACGACCGAAGCTGAAAAAAGAATAACCGGTTTGGAGCATATGGTTCGAATGACTGAATAAACTCAGTGCGGTCTTGTTGGTGGATTGTTCGTCGAAATATCAGTCGCCAATCAGTCATTACTTCGAGAACGGGTCATAGTCTGCAGAAATCGTAGCGGCAACAGCTACCTAGCCCCAACGGCCCTGGGAGCGACGCTCCTCGATGAACGTTCAAGGCTCTCTAGATGGTCCACGCTGTTACCGCCACGCAACATTTCGGAGATATTACAGACGTTATTGATTGTGTTGTGCGAGCTATTAGCTACTGGTCACCAACCAACGTAGAGTACATGCATGCTTCCGGGGATTTTTACATTTTCGTTGGTCTGGCTTACTGATAAAATTCTCACGGTTGGATTAATTTGTCTTCCCACAGGTTCCAGATATTCTGCGTATACCACCGAGTCCTACTCCGAAAGTTCACCATTCACCGCGTATGACGGCACTGGAAACTACACATCGTCTATCGGTTCCGGAGGTGAGAATGATCCTGAGAATCACAGATAAATGTACTGTAGGACGTCAGCGTAAGATGTGCAGCACATGCTTAACCGTTTTTTCTTGAGGTAAATATGTTTTTTATTGCGTTCGCAAATTCGTGCGTGGTGTGCAATCATTACAACGATATTTCGACTGAAAGCGGCATTGCGTTTCGATCCAAACTCGGACAAACCATGGAGCCATTGGTCAATACGTACTCAGGGTCCTTTGGCGAACGGGTGGTATATCAGTCCCTTTAGGCACAAGGTCCAATGTCGGCGTGCAGTTGTACTCCTATCAAAGCCTACGACCGGTTTGTTCCGAACGATTAAACAGGCCTTCAACACTGATGATGTGTTGTTCATCACCTACATTCCCCGTTGTTGAGCAAACGTATCCAAACGTATCCAAAGTGTTTTGGGTTAGGTTTGGCTGGTACAATGCACGCTGCGTTGATCTTGTGAATTTTCCACACATAACTGCATGATGTATCGAATCGCAGTCAATAGTATGCTAAAGCCTCAACGGTGTTCGTTTTAAGGGATACTTGGAAGTATATTCGGACTGTAGAACACTCACGGGTTTGGAGAGGTCCGTTCGACCTACGAAATCCACGGTTGTATTGGGCACGAGCTGATGCTGTGTATGCCGATGATTCGGAGGTTATTATCGACGGCGACACCTCTTTGGCCCAACATTCGGCAGGTTTTGGTCGAGGTGAGTAGAATATGGTTGTCAGCACCGAACGAAACATTGTGCAGCGAAGCATCGCTACTGGTACGTTTAGGGGTAGTTGAGGTTTTCGCGTGCATTTGGACGTGGTACACAAACCTCCTCAGTCCTCCAGACGGCGTGGAACCTACCATATGTGTGTAGCGCGTGCAACCAGCGGGGTCCACCACATTATCCGAGATTTTCGCGAAAAGTAGATGGAAATACCCATAGATGTTGGTGGAAGCTTCCACGAGTTTCCATGGATGTTGGTGGAAGCTTCCACGAGTTTCCATGGAATAGATGGAAGGTTCCGTGAAGTCTATATAAGTTGATGGAAGTCGATGGACATATATGGAAATATATGGCAGTCAGTGGAAGTTTCCATGGAAGATGACTTCCACTGTTGGTGAATGTAGAAGCTTCCATAGCATCCACCAGCTTCCATAAACTGAAGCAACCACTAATTCATTCGTATTTCAAGAGCTTGCATATTTCGTGACAGAGCCCCGCTTACTTCCATCCACTTTCACGAGTCCATTAACTTCCAGCAGCTTTCCAGTTACTTCCATGACTCCCAACACTTTCTCCAGCTTCCATAAACTTCCACGATATTCTTGAACTTCCAGTCACTTCCACCGACTTCCTACTTCCGTCCATGTACCTCCATCTATTTTCTCCAGTGCCGATCGACTGATATTACTTCCACGAGCTTCGATACAGTATTCCGTCGACTTCCATTTTCTTCCACGAGAGCTTCCATGTCGACTTCCATTGACATCCATGCACTTCCACGATCTTCAATATTGACATCCACCGGCTTCCACGAGCTTCCATGTCGACTTCCACTGACTTCCACCAACTCCCACCTACTTCCACGAGCTTCCATGTCGACTTCCACGCACCAACTTGCATTTACGTCCACGAGCTTCCATGTTGACTTCCACCAACTTACATCTACTTCCGTTTCGTCCACGATCTTCCACATAGGGTTAGTCACTCCCACCTACTTCCACAAGTTTCCATATAAAATGCCCTTAACTTCCTCGATTTATAACCAACCTCCACTGTAGCTTCAAATATTCTCTAATTGACTTGCTTTGACCAACTTCCAGCTACTGCCACGAGATTCCATTTCGACTTCCACTGACTTCCACGGGTTTCTGTGTCAACTTCCACCAACTTCCACGAGCTTCTATATCGACTTCCATGTCGACTTGCACCAACTTAAAGCCAGTTCCGTTTCCGCCCACGATCTTCCATATAAGGTTTACCACTTCCACCTACTTCCACGAGTTTCCACATAAAACGTCGTTAACTTCCACGATTTACAATCAACTTCCACTAGAGCGCCCATATCTTTCATCAATACTTTCAGATCGACTCGGCCATATATAAACAACTAGGTGGCGCCTATATTTTCTTCCAGCATGGGTTTCCACTCTCTGCTTCCATACATAGTACCTGACCGACTTCCACTAGTTTCCACGGATACTTTCATGGAGTCACGAGTTTCTTCCGTATTTACGAACTGATTCCTCCATGCAGACTTCCATGTACTACCTGGTATTGTGTAGACTTTCATGTACTTCCAATAATCATCATATTTTCGCAACTGACTTCCATCTACTGCGTCCATATACATACTTCATAGTTCCATCACGGACTTCCACCGAATTTCATGAAGCAATATGGATTTACTAGGGTGTAAAAGGGGGCCCGCTTCCTATACGGGCGGCTTCGGCACGGACTCTGTAGGGCTACTGGTAAAAGGTTAGCCAGTCACGTACCCATACTAAGCCTTAGAACACCCCTCTCCCTGGAACGGCGGGGTTTGCAGTGCGGGGAGGGGTAGGCAGGACGTTGAAATTTCCAAGACAGTACATTAAGAAGGTGATAATGAAACAATGTTGTAGACGTCGCCAACAATCCACTAGCGAAACACAGCCTATGTTTTTACGGTCGCGCGTCACGAAAGCGTCGAGCTTTGTTTGTTTCCCTCTTTGTCTGTATCGTACCTAGAACAACTGTACTCGTTCGTACTTGTGCCAAAATGTTACCAATATCGTTTCGTGGACCAGGGTCCGAAACTTGCGTTGATTCTGCTGCTTGTAGGCGCAACTTGTTCTCGGTCTAGAGAAGAGGGGTGCACGTGACATTTGGCGCGGCTATTGTACACTACTAGGGGGTTCGAGGAGAGCAATCGGCGACGCAAATGGTCTCGCCCTTCAGAGGTGGGGCTGCCCTCCGTCCAGCTTCGGCAAGAGAGAGATGTACCCCAAAAATCTCAACAGAGTAGATCAAGGATCGACTTCGAACAGCAGCCCGTTCTCCCTCGACAAGGCACCCCACGACCAGCTTCAGCCTCTCATGTGGTCCCTGTGACCTTGGGAGACGGCCTCAAGTCGTCGCAGCGAAAAAGAGGCCTTCATCGGCGAGGTGTTAGCCTCTGATCCGCGAGGATGTTGTAGATGAAAACCGACGCGCCGCGATTCCACTCACTTCTGGTACGAACGAGTACGAGCAAATTGACCCGGCGAGCGATACAAGCATCGAAATTCCAAACGGCCGACGTTACAACGGCCCCG
>JAYJMC010918648.1:0-14244 GCA_036873965.1 Neoagarum fimbriatum | reverse complement strand
TTCTGAATCTTGATAACTCGACTCACGAGCAAGTCTTCGTGGAGTCGGAAAACGAAGTCGAAGTGGAATACGTGTCGGCCGAAGATGACGAGGACGAAGACGAGGATGAAGAAGAAGACGACGGTGAGGGCTGGAAGCGAGGTCAATGGTATCGATGATCCCTTCTCAATATAACCCGAGCCCAACCATGAAAGAGTTCTTGGCCTGCTTAGGGGCCTTCTCGGCGATCATGATTTTGTGTCTGCTCTTCCTGGGATGTGGCGGACGGAAAGCAGACAAGTGTTGTTCGATCCCATGTGGGAAGTGTCCGAACGGGGCGGTGTGCTGTAAGAACCAATGTCCGGGGTCTGCTTGTAAATGCTTGAAGTAGGAGACTGGTATGTTCTTGGCTCGACTGACCGGACTGTTCACCGTGGCGGCCTTGGGGGCCGCCACGGCCATCTGTGACGAACCCTATCGAAACCCCTTAGGTCAGTATGTCGGGTTCGTCCGAGGCGGTCCGACTCAAGGGGGTGAGGCCGTACAGATCGACCTACCAGTTACCGAACATCTCAAGAACAAGGGCGGTTCGGATGGCTCGGGCTTGTGTGTCTTCACAAGTATCGATCATGCGGCCCGCTGGCAGAACGAGCCGGCGCTGATAGGCTTCCGCGACTTCATGACCCGACATCCCGGCGGAGGCTGGCCCGAGAAGGTAGACAAGTTCATCCCGCTCATGGCTCAGTCCAAAGGACTTCCGGCGCCTAAGTACCTCCAGCACACGGGAGGTGACGCCGAGTTCCTTAAGCGTGCCCTGAAGACTGGACGATATCCAGCGGTGACTTACGCCGGTAGAGATGGGGTCTATTACCCCATGTCGATCGCCCACATGGTCAACCTGGCTCACTTCTCAGATCAGTGGGCCGCCATCCAAGATAACAACAACCCAGGCGAATGGCTCTGGATGAAACCCGACCAGTTCCTGAGTCGGTGGCGAGAGAAGGGTGGTGGTTGGGCCCTGGTTCTCATGAAGCCAGGACCGCCTCCGATCCCAACCCACGCTATGATCAGAACGAGAAGCGATAGCTTCGTGACGGATATTTGCCCATCATATAGAACTCCTGTGGGCCAACCCGATACCCGACACCCAGGTCCTCCTCGTAAAGGGGACGCTGGTATCAAGGAAGATGGAGTTCCGTTACCGGTGGATTATCCTCGTCCCGCGAAGGTTGACCCAAAGATCAAAGATCACGGCCTGTCTCCCGCCCCCAGTCTACCCGACACGGGACTGAAACCTTTACCTGAATTACCTAAGAAAGATCCAGATACGACTCCTCCCCTACGAGTGGGTAACTTCGGAGTCGAGGTCGATAAGATCCAGCCCAAGGAGTCTTATCACCTTAACGGCCGGGACGTTACTAAGGAGGAGGCGTTCCGGGCCCTAGAATCGGCCGTGGTTGACGACTCGACTCTCCCTTGGCTTACGGTCAACCTGGCCGATCCGGAGATCAGGAAGAGGGTTTTAGGGGACCTGGAGAGCCACCCATCTCTGGCTCCTTGGAAGAACAAGATCCTGGTCCAGGATTATAGTCCTGATCACTGGGCGGTGGCTGGCGTCGGACACCGTCCCGGTCTAATATTCCAGTCGCCTCGTGGTACTGACGGAAGAGCCAAGGTCTTGTTCCGTATTGAACAGTACCAAGGCCCGGAGGCTCTGGCCGGAGCACTCCGAAAAGCCGATCCCAATTACGACCCGGCGAAAGATCCAGATCCAACTCGCCCAAACCCTCGACCCAATTCCCAACCTGGTCCAAATGGACCGAACGACCCCCTAAATCCGAACGGTGGTTTCGACCCCAGGAATCTACCGACTTGGGTCTGGGTAATTGGGGCCTGTGCCCTCTTCTGGTTCTTCACTAAGAAAGGAACCGACAAGTGACTATCCCACAGATCTTGAATGGAGTTCCGAACGAGATTGTGTTCGTGGCCCTGACCTACGGGGCCATCGTGGCCTTAGCCCGGTGGGGTGTGAAGCTCCCGGGTGTCGTATACCGTCAAGATGATCCGAATACGCCGGAAGATGAATCTAAGCTCCCGGCGGGTCCGGTAGATCCTGTGTCCGTGATCCGAGCTACGTTAGCCCAGTTCTTGGACACTCTTTTCAAAGCCGCTCCTAAAGACCAACACCAAGTGGTGGTCCAGGCTCTGAAGGAAGCGACCGAAGACCTCAAGGCCCAGGCTGAGCCCGGGGCCAAGAAGTAGAACCCAGAACCCTTTAACCTGTGGAATCGCCCATGACGCCCGTTGACATTCGGACTGCGATGTTTGGTCTGCTCGGTACGGCCGCTCTGTTCTCTCGGTACACCCCGAGCAAGAAGGACGACGCCGTGGTGACCTTGCTCTTGGAGATCATGTCCAAGGACGACCTGTTCGGTGAGTTCCTGGTTCTGATCGGCAAGGCCAACGGTGGAAACGTCGTCGTTAAGTGAACTGATCTGAAGTAAAAAAACAGATGGCCCGGCGGGGAAACCCGCCGGGCCATCTTTGTTTAGCTCCCCATGATCTCTTCTTGGTCATTCCTCAAGAGACCTTTACGTAGTCGTCCGACAAGGGACATGTCTTGACGTGCGGTCTCTTGCTCGGGGTTTCCTGTTCGGGCGTACCTATCCAGGATGATTGCTAGATCTCGGGCCTCGTCGGCGCTGAGTTCTTCATTGAAGAGATGGACTGGATATTGACTCGATCCTCGGGAGTCGATATCGACTACAAGTACGTCGTCCAGGAAGATCTTCCACCAACCATCGGCGACCTTTTCGATTCTTAGATCACTCATGATTCCCCCGTGACCTTGTCTTCCGGGCCGATTTTGAACCGAACGTTAAGAATCTCGCCTGGCTCGGCGGGCCTGCCAGTGCATAAATTGAGGTTGAGATCGTCGAGGTAGAACAAGTCCCCACGGGTCGAGAAGATGATACCGTCGAACTTGTAACACCATTCGCCGTAGAACCCGTCTTCTGCCGCCGACGCTTTCGGTGGATTCCTCGGGTTCATTTTATCTAGATAGAAGACCTTGACTTGGTCCCAGAACTCCGACAGAGGTCGAAGTAGAGTGGGCTGGTGGTTGTCCACGTTGAATTCAATCTTCATCGAACAGACCTCTGGTGGCGTGTTTGTAAATATCCCACGTAGCTCCGCTCTTACCGACGGCCCGACCGAAATGAAACGTCCTCCAGTCCCCAAGAGTCGTAATCACAGGTTGGGAAGGACGAAGGGGTACTACCACAATGTCTTCGATTTTCTCGATCATTCGCTTATCCCAGGTCTCCCACCTTCTTATTTCGGCTTGAAGCTCGGGGATACTTCGATACACGAAGTGTGCTATCTGTCCTGTATAACTTGTATGAATACCATAGACGTTGAGTTGGATCCCGGCCTCGGCTCGCCAAAACTCGGCCTCGAAGTGCCGGCCACGTTCGTCGAGCCAGTCCGCGAATACAGCCTTAGGTGCCGAGTCTTTTGGGTTCTCCTTGATCTTGGCGTGGAAGGCTTTCTCGTCCGCCGACATGCTTTTCTGGTTCATAATTCCTCCCAGAGATCAATCTTCTTGAGTCGATCCTCGGTTCTCTTTGGACACATACCTAGATCCATGGTCAGTTCCTGAAGGACTTGCTTAATACTATATTCCGGATGGTATGCGATTACTGGAATGTGGACCATGTGGTGGTTACCACTGGCGTCTTCAAGGATCAGGAAGGGCTGAACAGTCCCGTCCTCCATACGACCCAAACCAGACTCAAAGACTGTTACGGTCTCTTTGGGGTTGGGGTAGAACCGAACGTAGTCCAGAGTAAACTCGTCAATGAAGGCGTCCGCCTTGGCGATTGGATCAAGCATGACCTTCTTCCTCGGGTTCTGGCTGAGTCGGCCAGGTCTCGATGGGCTCGACCCGGTCGAGTTGGTATTTTAACTGGTACACAGTTCCACCATCAGCGGCGTCGAGCCGGGCATTCCCGAGGCTAATACTTAGGCCACCATGCTTGAGAGTCCCGTCCGGACTTGCAGTAATATACATGAATAAGACTGGGTAGTATTTCCTAACCAGTTCTTCACCAGTAGTCATTTCCTATACCTCTCTAATGATCTGGCTATCTTATCGACTTCACTTTCATCCAGGGGCGGGTCGCACCGTTCGTTCACGATGCATAGACACCGGAAGACTTCGTCCGGCGTTAGACAGGCCCGAATGAAGTGACCCCCGATCCGGACCAAGGTCGAGTTCCGCTCGCCCGAGCCGATCGGCTCGGGCGATAGAACGGCCGACGATACGGGTCGGGCCCCTTTGGGTGGGACGGCCAGGTGGGCGGGTAAAGGGTCGGGGGCACAGTCGTCCGGCCCCCAGTGGTCGAGCCACTGGTACTGTGTTCCGGTTGGGTGGATCGAGGGAGGTAGAACGGCATGGCCGCCCTCGGCCAGGCACTCCAGATTCGATCCGTCCGGAGCCTTGATCTTCCAGGACTTGACCGGATCTTGCGACTGGAATAAGAACCGAGTTCCTTGACGGGTCTTGTAGGCCAGGGTCATCGGCCAGCCACCGGTGGCGTTTAACAGGGCCTTCTCGGCCCCAGGGCCGTCACAATCAAAGGCCACAAGACCTGAGATCTGGCCAGTTAGGAGACCTATGTTCATGGGCCGGAACTGACGCCCCCATTGGTCCCACTCCCGGAGAGTTGGCTTTCGGACTTGAAACTCCTTCCACCGGACCAGGGGCCGCTTCCCTTTGTATTCGACCGGGACGACTGACCAGCCGAGGCCCAGAAGCGCCTCGGCGTGTTCAATAACATTCACACGAAGCCTCCGTCACGCCTTGAGATCGGCCAGGGTCTTCCATTCGATATCCTTTCCAATGTCCGGGTCTGCCAGGATGACGTCGTTGACGGAGTACCAAAGCTCGTCGAAGGACCATCCGCGATCGGTTTGCTTGGCCAGTTCGACGGCCCGGTACTTATCGGACAAAGGTCGGCCTTGGGTTGGATCCAAGTCCATATCGAGCTCGATCATTTCGCGGATTGTCCGCCACACCTTAGCCTTGACTTTCATTTCTTCTCCCAGTCGTGGACGTAGAGGATACTCTTCGGGCGTGGTAGGTCTGGTGTCCTTTCGATAAGAGCCCGGAGGTCCTCTATGTACACGGGCACGAAGACCTCAGGCCGTACCTCGATCACGACCGTCGTCTTGTCGTAGTGCATGGCCGTGACGCACAGGTCGCCGGCCGGCGTTTTGATGAAGACGTGAGACGTCTGTGCCTCGATCTCACCCTTTGTGACCACGGCCTCGGACCCGGGTGTGTCGATCAAGACGAGGACTTCGATCGGCGGGACTTCTTTCATCCTTCGTCCTCAGGTAACAGAGGCGTGTGTTGGGAAAGCTCCGGAGGGTATTTGATGAACTCCGGTCGGTCTACTGGAGACGTCCGAGCCACCCAGACGAGCCGATCAACTCCGAGGGTCAAGAGCTTTCCTTTGTAATTAACGACGACGGTGGGCCTGTCGTACATCTCGTCGGTCAGCGTGATGGTCACCCCGCCTAGTTCCACCGTCAGTGTCCTGGTCTTCGGATGGAAGTCCGGCAGACCAGACACAAAATTAACCTTCACGTCGTCGCCTCCAGGCCCAGGGCCTCGAATTCGGCCGAATCCGCCTGGGCCGCCCGGCGGACCTCGATATCGAACTCGTATTTGGCGTCGAACAAAAGTAACTCCCCGGCCTCCCACTCGGCCCGTTCTTTCTCCGAGGCCGGGTCACCTCTCTCGTTCTCCAAGGCTCGGAACCGGACGACTGTGAAGTCGTCGTGGGATTGATCTGCGTGGTCGGGTGGGCCGTCCAGCGCGTACCTCTTGCGAATTTTGTTCAGTAATCCGGGTAGGTCTACGGCCGTAAGATTACAGTCCTCAGAGAGTGTGTAGTATCCGTTTGGCCAGAACTCGTAGGGTCCATTAGGAGTTACATACTTCGAGGCGTGAGTACAAGCATACCGAATCATAGCTTTCCCCCTTCCGACTCTGGGATTTCGGTTTCATCTTGTAGTTCCAGTACCACGCGATCGATAACTTCTTCACTTCGGTGATTCCATTCATCTACCGTATCCCCATGCTCGGCTTTCTCTTTAGCCTCGTCCAGTGTTTCTGCATAGACGGTACAAAGAAGTACACGGGTTAACTTCTCTACAATCTCAAAAGTGTACTTTTTCATAGAGCCCCTCCGACAACCCCTTCATACATACCCGAGCTTACCATCTTCCAGTCCTCGCTCGGATAGCCGAACTGGGTCTCGTGGATAGCCTCATCCAGGGCCTTCTTCTTCCACCCAGGCTCAGACTTGTCTACGGCCACATAGACGGTCGTGGTCTGTTTGGCCTCCCGCGTGACGTACACCGGGATCATGACTTTAGTCTTCTGATTCTTCATAACGATACTTCTCCGTACGTAGACCTAAGTCCTCGGTTTGTGATCTGACATTCCCACGGACCTTCGCTCTCGGACCAGTGACTTTCAGGGCTCGTGGATTCGCCTTTCTCGTGCTCTTTTTGAGCCAGGTAGGGGGCTCTACTCAGAGCTTCTCCATCCCTGTTTGGTTTGTCTTTGGGTACGCGAATAAGGATATAAGTTCCTATCGTGATCGTCTTCTTAACCTCGACCACGATGGTTTCGTCAGTGTCTCCGGTAGTCATCTTTGCTTCTCTGGTAGGTGAATAGGGTTTGCCGGTGTCGGTAAAGAGAGTTTCAGGAACAAGGACTTACCTTGTTCGGAATTAACCGCCGCTTTGAACCGCTCCCAGAGGCTATCGCAAGCCTGATCAATCGCCTCAACATAAGGAACGCTGTGGTCTTCAAGATCCAGAAGTTCGTAGAACTCGTCTGCGACGATACGGACTACGAGATGGGACGGGAGTACGTTCATTTATCGGGTATCCTGAAACAGAGACGGCCGGGGCGTTCGCCCCGGCCGTCTCGTGTGGTCTTGGATTGTCGGTTCTCCGCCCTTACTTTCCCGTTCAGGCTAGTCGTCGTAAGGAAAGACACCTATGATTTCACAATCAAGAGTCGTAACCTCTCGTTCGCACTGATACTCCCTACGTCCTGCCTCATATGCTTCCTGGGCTTCCTCGGCCGTCTTACCAAAGCACAGGTAGTCTACGACTACGATACGTGTATCATTCACTTTGACGAGCCAAGGGTGGGTGTCGGGTTCTGGTTCCGCCATGTCTTGTCTCCTGGGTCGGAACTCCCGCCCTTACTTTCCTTCCGGCGGCCGGACCTGGGACAGGAACTCCCGGACCTCAGCCCCTCTCTGGTCTAGGTGACCATAGATCTGGGTCACCATGGCTGGACTCGAATGGCCCAGGAGGTGGGCTACGATCGCCGGAGAGAGTCCTTTGGCTAGACCATCGGTGGCGAACGTGTGCCGGTATCCCACGGCCTTGATCCGGGGAACACCCACCCTGGCACAGAGCCGACCTAAGACTCCCGAGATCAAACTGGTCGTCCACCTGGTCCTTTTACTGGTCGTGAACAGAGGGCCTTCTTCGGAACCTTGGGCTCGGCGACGACACAGGTCTAAGGCCGAGTCCGTCAGGAATACGACCCGAGGTTTTCCGGTCTTCCTAACGGTCTTGTGTTCTTGTAGAACCCAACACTTTCGATCCCAGTCCACGTCCTGAGCCCGAACACGGAGTGCCTCCCCGACCCGACATCCTGTCTCTCGGAGAATGAATAGGAGATCTTGGAGTTCTGGGTATGCTTCGACCATGAGCTTGTCATGGACCTCAGGGCTAATGACACTCGTGCCGCCTCGGGTGTACAGAGTCCTGACCTTGGTATCCCCGAGTGGATTTTTGGAGATCTTACCCGACTTGGAACAGTACCCAAGGGCCAACTTGAACATGAGAACGAACTGACCCTTCGAGGCCGGACTCCAGTCTTGGACTCGGGCGTACTCCTGGATCTTGATAGGACTGACACCCCCGGCGGGACTTTCCCCGAACGAGGATTTAATCTTCTCGCCCCAGTATCCGTAGGTCTTCGCGGTGGAAGCCGCCACTCGATCTTGGACCCAGGCTCGGTAGTCATCGATGGCCTGACCGACGGTGAAGACTTCCCCGGCGGGCTCGGCGTCAGTCTCCGTCAGGAGTCGAGCGAAGACGGCGAAGGCTTCGGCCTTGTTGGCCTTTCCCTCGGCGAGCTTGACCTGTTTTCCTTTGTGTTGGACGTACCAGGCTTCGCGGTCTTTCCGATACCACGGCCGTCCTGTTTTCGGATTCCGTGCCATAATCCGTGCCTCCGGTCTTTGTAGACTGAGGATCCGGGTTGCATAAACCCCAAAGAAACCAGGAGGTTTATGCGGGGTCGATTACTGAGTACCAGTATGACACACTGGGGGTCACAGGTTCAAGTCCTGTAACGCCCATCCCGACCGACAGGGAGGCCGAATGGCCTCCCTGTCGGCGTTTCCAGGGTCTTATGTCCTGTTCTCGTGTCGGATCCGGTTCCTGAGACGGCCCCAAAGACATGACCGTCACGACCAGTTTCTTACGCACAATCGATACCGGAGGCCAGCCCGCCGGGAGAATCCGTGCCAAGATCGGCTCTTTGCCTAGTGACAGACACTAGCCCAGATAGATCAGTCTCGGGTCGCGGTACTCCTCGACGCTTTCGGCACCATCTAAGACGTCGATCTTGAACAGACCGTTGACCTTAAGTACTTTGAGTTGGCTAACGCCTCTAAGACAGAAGTTCTCGACACCGAACAGATTCTTTAGGTCTGACATGAACTTAGATAAGTAAGGGTCTTCGTCGCAGGCTCGGTCGAACTCGATGTTATTTAGAATACTGTCGTCCGGAAACTTGTGTCCTATCTCCAGAGCTTCGACCAAGTAATGGCACGTCAAGACAAACTTCCGATAGGCTGCTTGATCGAAATCGGGAAGACGGGACCTCTGGTACTGATTCCATGTCCACCATCCAGCCCCATACCCGGGACTATATAAGATCTTCGTCATGTCTTCTCCTTATTGCGCGAGGTACTTTTGTGCCTCGTACCAGGGTAAGAACCGGTCCCCTGGCTGGATGACCAGGATGATCTTGCTTTCGGCCGCCAGTTCTAGAAACCGGGCCGTTGGTGCGAACTCGGACTCCTCGACGATATCGACCCGGTCGATCGTGTCGTAGTTCGCGAAGATCTTTCCCCGGTGGTGGGCTACCCGAGGGTCGTCGTGGTCCCAAGGCCAGACCTTAATACAGTTCTCAAAAATACCGTCGATATGGCCGAGCAGGTCTTGTACTCGGTGGTTCCCATCCCGGAACGAGAGGCGGATCCTAAAGTCCTCGAAGATGAGGCCCCCGTTTGGGGGCTGGTAGCCGTACCAGATCGTGGGTGTATCTTCAGTCACGAGGTCTCCTTCCCAGGCTCGACGGGAACAAGAAGGGGGATCTCTTGCCCAGAGTACTTCGGAGGTCGATCGAACTCGCCGGTCCATCGATCCTTGGGTCGTGCTGGTAGTCCTTGCTCGTCGGCGAGCGAGTGACAGATTACGTACTCAATAGTCTTCTTGAGGTCGTACAAGAAGTCTACGTCGTGGTCTTTCCCGACTCCGAAACTGGCCCCGAGATATGGACCGAGTCCCACGGCGTCCTTGGCCGCTCGTTCGGCGTCGTCGCACAAGTCCCGGTGACTGTCTAGTTTTCCCTTCTGATCCGTGACGTACTCGTAAGCCATATCGAACTGGGTCATCCCGAACCGAGCCATTGCCTCCAGGGCACGAGCCACTCGGAACCACTGGTCGCGGGTCAGGGTTAGGGAGAACTTGGGGCCCTGCTCTTCGACTGGTTTGAACGGCACGCCAGTCTTCTTTCGATCGATCATTGCTTAGTCTCGTAGAGGTTCGTGTACCGAGAGCCAGGAACATAGGGAGGAATCTGAAACAGGGCCCTTTGTGCGTTCAAAGCCTCTTCTGTATAGGTTGTAGTTACTGCCCTTCCTCGGATGATACATACATCTACCACTGGGTGGTACTTGATTACATATCCTAGAGAAGATAAGCCTGGTTCCATTTCGATCGAAGCCCATCTTGCTTCACAGATTAACCTACGGATCAGACCTTTCCAGACCCAAGCGACGGCTTCCCAACCTCCAAGAAGACTGAGGGGTAGGGTTCTTTCTTCAGGTTCATGAACACAACACATTCTATAACTAAAGAAGTCTTCATTCATCCATACAAAAGGAAGACGAGTGGGTTCTTCCTTGAGCCAAGTGTTTGAACATCTATTACACCTTTTCCAGCTTTCTGTCCCTGAGACACAGGGATTGAGTAACCCTGTACCTTCACACGAGGAACATATCTGCTTAGGTGGTCCTTGGCGAAGAAGGGCTCTTTGGAGAGCCTCGCCCCCAGCGCGAGCACTTTCGTTCTGTTCAATACGACCGACACCTCTACACTTATAACAATCCTGGTACTCTCGGTCACCGTACTGGTGATCCCCAGGACCCCAGCGTTTCCCTCTCCCCCGACACATCGAACAATTTTTCCAGACTTCGGGGAGTTCACATAGGGCGTCAGCGAATGGTCCCCGAGGAGCCAGGTCGTCAGGATGTTCAAGAACGGGACGGTAAAGATCTCGAAGGTGATCGTTCCAGACTAGGCTTTCCACGTTTTTATCTCCGGGTTTCGATACTCAATCTCGGACCTCATAAGCGTTCTGGAACCGGGACCCTGGGACATAAGGTGGGAGGCCAACCCCGGCCCTTAAATCGTTAAGAGCAGGGAAAGAAGATTGGAAGTTTATACCTCTATCTGTAGTATATGCAAAAGTGACACTGGTTACCGGGTGAGACTGTAGTACCTTTCCGAGATGGTTCCCGGCCCACACCTCCGTACAGAAGACCTGCCGGATCAGTCCCTTCCAGACCCAGGCCCCGGCAGGATAACCAGGGCGGATGATTGGTATCTTAGTTATGTCAGAGGGCTGATGGAAACACGATATCATATCCCAATAGAAGTTCTTGTTCATCCAACTGAACGGTAGACGGGGTGACTCGTTGATAAGGCCGGCCCCTTTACAGCTTGAACACTCTTCCCCTACTGACGAGTCGTATGCAGTACCACCCTCAAAGACCCGGCCCGTTCCGTGACAAAGGAAACACTTATTCCTAGGTGGTCCTTCGGATCGAAGGGCTTGGATCAGATATTCGCCACCTTTTCGGGCGGTTGAGTTCTTGTCATGTCGTCCCGTCGAATGACAGAAAGAGCAAGGCTCCAAAAAGCCCGGACAGACGTGTTCGACGGGAGGCCGCCATACAGACTTTCTCCCTTTACATTCCGGACAAGGGACCCAGACTTCCTCAAGCTCGCAGAGGGCGTCTGCGAACGGGAACCTCGGGGCTAGGTCGTCGGGGTGTTCGAGGATTGGTCGGTACAATTCTCGGAGATGGTCGTTCCATACAGGGATTTCCATGTGCTGTTTTCTACGTCGTAATAGACGTGTCCTTGGTCATAGTCCAAACCTGTTCTCCACCAGCCGATACTTTCTCCTTTTTCGTCGGGCACGTGCTCGAAACGGCGAGTCCCTGTGGGGACTCGCCGGAGATGGATACCTGAGAAGACTTGTAGGGGAACTCTCCAATTCATACCTGTCCTATAGCCTTTGAGGATATAAGCCTTAGCCTCCTCCTCGACCGCCCGGTGGATATACCAAACGAGCGTGGCGATAGCCTGAGCTTCTTCTGTCTCAACGGCCAAAATATCAGAGTCTCCCCCGTTAGATTGTTCGATAAGGTACACATACTGGTTCACAGGTATCTCTCCCAAGATTCCCACTCCTTACTTTCGGGGTTATATGATTCCCAGTCGTACCGGTCGCCAGTCCACCACTCCCCGGCCGTGTGGGTCTCAACGACTTGTTCGTCTGGTCGTGGTTTGAAGTCGAAACGACAAGCGCTAGGTTTTGCTCTCTGAAGCAGGAAATGGTTCGGTCGGGGTACTTGCCTTCGCCAGTTTTTATCGTCGTCTATATTGAGGCGAGCCCGGAGATTCTCGCACATCCCCTCAGCCTCGGCGGCCTTAGTCTTATACCAGGTGATGAGATCAAAGGCGCGAGCCTCGTCTGTCTCGAAGTCTACCACTCCGCAATAGTGATAACTACTCTGAAGTATCACGTACACGTATAGGATCACAGGTACGTCTCCCATATGACCTCACCTTCCCTTTCTCGGATCGGTACATCCACTGGGAATCGGGCCACATAGTACCCCGTTCTACCGAACTGACCGGACCTATCCATCTCCCGGCGGACTTCGGTCATAGCTTTATTCTCGTCCGAGAACACACCCAAGGTCTCCTGACCGGGAGGACCGACCGTCTCGAACCCGGCCACGTATACGAACATGTCACTCCTCCGGGATTGGATCACCGGTCTGCCAGTACAGTTTGTTGTTCAGGGGATTTGTTAAGTCTACACCGACCCGGACGATCGAGACCGTGTGGTAGACGTCGCTCAACCACCGCGAGTCCATGTCCCAATCACAGGCCAAGATTGCTTCTCGGGGTGTTTCATACAAACCGATGTTCACGTCCCGATCGGTATCGACGATCGTTTCGTGTCGGATAGCTAGGTATAAAGTCGTCACTCATCCTCCTCGTCAGGGCTTCGATCTCGATCCGACCACACAACGTCCAGGATCTCTCCGACTACAAATAAACGACCCACAGGCACTACAGGCACGGCCTCGATCTCGTATCCGTACCAGGCTTTACGCGAGTTCAGATCTTGGGTCCGGGACTCAAACTCCTGGATAGCGTCTCTGGCCTCGGCTTGGGACTTAAAGAACCCGAGGTTCCGGTCGTAGTCTCGACCGACACGTATGAGCCGATAGATCATGTCAGTACCCATGAGGGTAAGTCTCCGTCGATCTCCAGGGTTTCGATGTTGGTCGTCGGGCCTGGGTAGATCTGAGGGAACGGTTTGGCCTTCTCCCGTCTCCGGTGCGCCGCGACGATCTTGTCTACCGCCTCTTGGGCTTTACTTTCTGTGGAATATGCCCCGGCGATGTGATAGAGGTCGAAGTCATCCAACATTTCGACTACATAGACCGTCATGTCAATACCCCTTGTGTGTCCGGTAGGTCATCCACCCAAGGTGCTTGCCCCGCTGGGCCGACGTGTGGCAAGCCAACGCCGGGTGATCAAATGGGCTCAGGTGGCCGACCTCCCACAGGCCCTCACCCTTCTGGACGTCCTCCACAGGGTCGGGCTCGGCGGCGTCAAACGGGGCATACGAGACCCGGGCACACCTTCGAGCCGAGATCAGGCATAGCTTCTCGTACTGGGATCCAAACGTGTTCAGGTCTCGGTTGGTGATGTACGGGAGGTGCCAATAACCGGTCTCTAGAAACTGAGTGTCGTCCTCAGCGTAGGGTTCTTTGAGCTGACTACGGAGCCAGGCGTCCATGATCTTTTGGGCCAGGGTTTGGATCTCGGGCTGGGCGTCGTCGGCGACCCGTTGGTCCCAGAACCATTCCCATGCTTCGATCGTGCCGGTGATGACGGCCCAGGCCCAGCCGAACGGCTCCAGGACCCGATTAGCCGTTTCCTTGGCGGCCTTCGATCCGGCCATCACGCGGGCGGCCCGGAGGGCCGCCCCTCGGGCGTCGTGCCAGGCTTGCTCGCACGAGAGGGCCTCGGCCTCCGGAAGCTTGGCCCCGGCGACCATGCCCTTCTGTCGCTTCCGCCAGGCATTCGGAACGTATGGGGTCTCCTCAACCTCCCGGATCATGGTCTCGACCGGCACGGCCCGGGAGCTTCGGACCGAGTAGGCCAGACTCCCATACGTCCGGACCTGAGGCAGGATAAACCGGGGGAACCGACACTCCACGGTGATGAGGTCGATCCCCGTCCGCCGGGACCGGGAGTGGAGGACGAGCCGAGCTTTGATTAGATCTGGATATTCAGTCATCAGTTAACGACCTCATTCTGGATTACGATATTCCGTAAGGCACGGAAAAGTCGGATCCAAGTTGTATCTACATGGACATGACCGATCGGATACCGATTGATCCCGAAGAACAGGAAAGCGTACCCGTTGGCCTCTATCTGAAGTTCCGGATGACCTTCAAGTTCTTGGTATACCAGAGACAAGAGACCACCCTTGTTCTGTCAGCCGATCTCGTAGACTTCGATACTAGGGTACGGTATTTCTAGATTACTCCACAGGTAGTG
>JAYJMC010907618.1:0-14299 GCA_036873965.1 Neoagarum fimbriatum | reverse complement strand
GGAGTTCAAGGAACCGGCTCGGCAAAGCCCGGGGGGGGGCTAGATTCTGGCACCGTCTAGACCTCGATACCGTGAATGTCGTTCGACATCTTCCGACAAGCATCGCTGATACACCTTCACTGGGAACGTGATGCAGTCCGTCTAGTCTGGGTGGGTCGAGGGTTACACGGGGCGTTACGACACTTTACGGGGTGTTGATCTGCGTGCTTAGACGCGCTTGACATTGATTCTTCGTCCTGGCAACTCCTACGCGTTGCACCAGCGTTTGACTGTGTGTGAAGACTGGGGCCAAACCCGTCCCATCCGGACCACGATCCCGAACCCCCTCCCCCCTTCGGGGAGTCTTCCCACGATACGGGTATCACGTTTTGGCCAAACTGTCACTGGGAACGGACGGGGTCCTCAGCTGAGAAACTACCCAACATGGTTCGAACAACTCGATTTGAGTTTGACAGTGTGCTTCGTTACCTACCCAGGCCAGGGGATGTTTTGTCCGGTTGCCCTTTCATGTTTTCTCAAAGTCAGGTGATATGGGTCAGGAATTGAGCTCCGTATGTGAGGAACCCTCGGAAACGTTTGCTGCACCCCTACCGTGGGATAACTCTCGATACCAGTGGACTACGTACGCTCCCGGTGAAGTTTCACACCGGATGAACATGATTGCTGCCAGCTCCTCCCCCATCCGCCTGTCCGTCCATCCCTCCCTTCGTTCTGACGCATTGACCAGGTGTTGAACGGGCAGAGCTGGGTGCTCGTAGACGGCGCCATATTGAACGTGTCAAAATTCTCACAGAGCCACCCAGGCGGCGCACGGCTGATCCTTAACACGGTGGGAACCGACGTAACGCACGAGATGTTGGGCCGGGATCTTTCGGTGGGACACGTCATGTCTTTCTCTCCTCATCCTCATCAGGAGGTGCGTCCGCTCTGTCGTGGTTCCCATCAACGTGGTGGTTATCGTTTGAATTAGGGTGATAGCAAAACGCCATGGGTCTGTTTGTTAATATATTAACAGGTAGAGTGCATCCTCTGGCGTACCCGGGTACCACGTCGGACATTTATTTGTGATACTCGGGTATGTGCCCGGGTATATACCCGAATAGTATATACTTCGTACCCTTCTAACAAACTCTGGAACTCCTTGTAAAACCTCTTCATTGACAGGCTTTGCAATACCTCCGGTATGTGGGGGTGATAATCAGGACTCAGCCACAATGGGTATCCCCACAGGGGCGGGCGAGCGTTGTGGGGAGGAGGCTTCGTGTGGTTGACATATTCTAGAGCCTGGCGGTATTTTGTGTGGGTGGAGCATTGTGTCCCGAACGGCAATGCCAACCATAGACTTACGTGTAACGGAAACATGAACCATAACCGTTACCGTAAACGCATAATGCAACGGAAGCGTACCTGTCGCCGTACACGTGTAGAATAACACTTGAACAACGACCAACGGCGCGCACGCTCTGATCACTGTGTGGAGAAGTGCTATGATGTAGCAGTTACTGTTTCGGAGGCTTCTCGCATCAGGAGCTCTAAGCTCAGCTCGGTTTATATCCCCCTGGGCTTATCTAATGAAGCCTATTGTGTAACACACACATTGGGTCCAAAGGTATTGGGTAGTTTGTTCGGTCAGCAGCCCCCGTCAGTGAAACATACTTGGCATAAAACGTGCAATAAGGCCAGCCCTATCGTCGCAGGGCTCTGCGCTTGCGTGATCGAGAACGGAGGCGATGCACACAGGAGGCTCGTGTTTGGCCGCCTCCACGAGGTGCCGAAAACCGTCTCACGAGCCATTCTTGGTAGCACGCAGTTCACCCTTCATGCGACTCGTCCAAAACCTCACCGCGCTTCGCGCTTGGTGCAACCAAAGTCTGCCGGGTCTGTGAAAACCCAGGGTGCTCCGTCCCGGCATAGTAGGGATGCGACGGGCAATGGTTATACGACTGCGGTCATGCACGAATTGAGCACACACCACAACCCCCCCACCTTTCCGTTTCCCACGCCCGCGCCCGCTGTACCTTCCGACTATCAGAAAGCGTGGGATATCGTCCGGTCACTGGTGGTGGGGTACATCGAGGAGGACGACGACAGACAAGAACACGGGCAGGAGAATGCAGGAGAGCACCTGCTGAGCAAACAAGAACACGGGCAGGAGAATGCAGGAGAGCACAAGCTGAGCGATGAAGAACTCACAGGGGGGTTGGGAGAAGCGCAGCAGGAGCCCGTGCGGAGCGAGACGGAAAGGAATTTTTCGTTCGGCAGGAATGGAGTCGCGCGTGAGGGGAGCAAACTGTCCATCGGCCACGACTCTCTGGTGAGAGATATTGCCCACGGTCGGCGAGACAAGAGTAAACCTGTGCTGCGGCTGCCGTCTGGGCCTATGACGGCTACGCCCACCAGCACCGTATACGTTGCCGTTAAAATTGTGGTTGCTGGTGAGAAATCCCACGGTTGGGGCGGTGCCTTGTTTTCTGAGCTCCTCACATAAGGAGTTCATTACCTCACCTGAAACATGACATCGACCGAAATTGTTCGCGCCACCCGACCAACTTTGCTTTGCGCTAGCCCTAAAACAAATACACTCGTAATGGTATCATAATAAACGGTAGTTACTCACTTGAGGAGCTCAAGCGATCAGACCTTTCTGAGCCGACAAGTCGTACCCCGTCCGTGGGGTTGCTCCTGGGTGGCTACCGGTGTAAATGCCGCCAATGGTTGTGCCCTGACCGCTGTGGGCGCCCTCACTCCGGCCGATATAGTTGCCACTGTGTCTTACGCACGCCCTGGGTCGCCATGGTCAACCCGTTGCCTCTCATGTCACGGTTCGCTTTCCATTCTACGTGGATCAGCTTATTTTGTTGTGACCACGATGGCCTTACATCTTTGCGTGGAACCCGCCCCTCGCTCGTGTCCCAGGCAAGCACGGCAAGACGCCTCAACCGTCTTGCGTCCATTTCCGTCACGTCAACCGTACCCGAGGACTTTGGACCCTTGACCCGAATCGGCTCAGTGGCTGGGGCCCCGACCGTGATCCAGCCAGACACTGTGAGACACGCCACGTACAATGAGGGGTGGTGGTGTTGCCCCGTCTCTGAATGATCTACCCCGCGATGCACCTGGGACATGATTCCTTCTTTTGTACTTTGTGTTCGCACGACGCCGTAGTATTATATCGTCTACGATCTTACACGCCGTGAAATGAACGACCAATTAGACAGGTGTGGAACTTTCCAGGTAGAATAGGCGGCACCTGCAAGGGATTGAGCTATTGAAGAGTACTCCGACTGACGTGTCGCCTTCTCCGGTAGTGAAATGATTGCCCATGGAAAATAAGAGGCCCTCTCTGGAAATGTGTCGAACGCCCCCAGCGGGTATCCCGAGAGGAGGCTCGCGCTCATCCCCGTTCCCCATCAAAACAACACTTGCAATGGCGCTCCATTCCTGTCTCTATGAGTAACGTGTAAAACGTACACAAGTTATATACGAAGTATTGATAGGACTGAGATAGTCGGTACAAACTTGTCTTGTGAGTGAACACCTGACACATAACCGTTTATCTTGTTGCTTTTGTTCGACGTCAAACCAGTTGTTGCTGCACCACGGGGTATTGCAACGTGTTTCCTCCCAGTCCACTTTTCGACCTACGTACGGACAATCAAGCCTCCTTCCTAGCGATTGCCCCCTCGGTGTTGATTTTGCCCACGGGTGCCGTCTCTCAATGCCTCTGTAGATTTCCTTCACTCCACCCCCCGCCTAGGTTTCTGACGTCGTTGACGTCCCACGCCTCGTAAGTATATTTTTTTCCACTGTTACGTTTCATGGATGCCACAAGGTTCCGCCCCAATGATCAGCTAGCGTTCGCCTCCCCCTGTTCGTTCACAGGGCCTGTCGTTGAAGTATGTTCAAACGTTCGGCGAAATGGCCGTTGAGATGCCGCAAGATGACCTTTTGGGGGCTCTCCAAAGGGCAATACATACTATCAATACATACTATAATATCCACGAATTACATGCGGCAGAGGGGGCTATATCCGGCGGTAAAGTGTGAACATAATTTGGCCGCCCTATTCGTATACGAAGTTGGAGGTGGTATTCAGAGTTAACGTCGTGTCAAGCGATTTCAACCGCCCTATATCGAGTGGCCGTTTTATTCTGACCGCCTTACATAGGCCCCTCTACTGTGTCGCCCACTTAAACATGTTTTTTCGCGCAGACATCGCCCGCCGTGTTGAAGATCGCCTGGTCGGGTCAAACGCTGCTGGAGCGGTTCCACGTGTGCCCCTTGCTGTTCCGGGAGAAGATGGAACCTTGCATTAGCGTGGGCCCGGGCGACGACTCTCCCAGCAAGCGCCCGGTGTACCGGTACATTTTTGCTTGCCCCGGGCAGGCTCAGGCCCTGGTGCGTGCACGCTCTCGTTTCATATATATGCTTCTGCTCGTTCGTCGGTTTAGAGGAAGCAAAGTGCAAAGTGGTGTGTTTACGCGTGCTACGATAGAGGTAGCGTTGTTTGACCAGACTATTTCTGGCTGACTATGTGTTCAAGAGAGGAACTGCAGTATTCCTCACATTATCGTTGAAATGCGATTATCGTAGGCCGTCGAGCTGCGTTTTCAATTTTCTGAAAGTGGGATTTTGGGTGAGGAATAGCGAACTGCAAGTGCAAAGGCGACTCAGACACTACTGGCACGCCCCTGCCGTAGCAGGCGTCTAGCAGGCGTATATTGTTGTTGTTCATACAACCAGTCGGTACATCTACGGGTATGTGCGAACTTATGTGTCATACGTATGGCATTGTCCTCGCGTGTGTTCATACGCAGCCGTGAGAACTGGCATTGTCCCCCTGTGTGTTCGCACGCGGCCTTGAGAATGTTAGGTTGCTGATGGTGGACAGGTAACAAATAATTGAAACATGCATGTATGTATGTGTGTATGTGCGTATGTGTGTATGCCGACAAATTCGTCGTGACGCCTGTTTTCCGTCTTGTCCAACAAAAATGGACGGCTTTGCAATTGTTGGTATTTGGGCGTGCGAAAGGTAGAAGCCATCACCGGGGTCTGCTACGTCAACATGCGAGCGCAGGAAGCCGGAAAGGTGAGCCCCCGGTAAAAGGTTAACGCCACCGCCGCGTAGATCGTTTGACGCGGCGCTTCGCGGGTCGACCACGGTTGTTGTTAGGAGTTATAAAACCATTCGTTCCTTTCCGATGAATTGGTCGGCAGTGGCCTCCCTGCTTGCCCGCTCAATATGCCCGTGATGTATTCCTGTTCGGATTGGCGGAGAGATCGCAGAAAATGTGCCAGAAAAGTGGTTCGAATGCGAGCATAAACCTAAGCTTGGGCGAGGGGGCAATCGAACCGCGTAAGAGACCGATCATCATTCCGTACAGTTGGTTTGGATATGTAGGGTAGGCGTACAGGTTTGCAGTTCGCACCCTTAAAAACGAGGGGCCGAGGAGAACGAGGAGACTAGATCAATATATGCTCGCTTCTCGTTCGCGGTGGGGTCACTCCCTGAAACGACAGCGATTCACGACAAATGTGCAGCCGGATTGTTAAACCCGTTCAATTCTCGCATGTGTCTTTCAAATTACTACTATCTGCTCTCACCGCCTGCGTCTTCTTCAACTTTCCTACTCTCTGTTCACTTCTTCTGCCCGGCCACAAGAAAGGCAGTATCCATGGCCCGAAATGACACATCTGATGCCCCCTGCCCCTCTGGCCTCGTTTCCGTCACCTTGTAAATAACGCTTGACTTGAATCAGGGCATTATCCAACGGTCTTACAACGCATTCGCCGTCAGGGTTCGCCACTCTCAAGCATCCGCACAAGGCACAGGGGTCAAGGGGGAAAGCGCGGCGGGGGGGGGCGTTCAAGGTTGCTCCCGCTAGGCAGACGACAGAGGGCGTTCTATGCGTCGAGATGCGAATAAGGCTTCACCACGACGGAACCATGAGCAAACTGCTCGAGAAGCTCGCAAATGTGCGCATGCTCTCACATGTACTGAAGACAATAGTCTTGGAGTCTCCTTGCTCGATTGGTTTTGTGATATTATTAGCATTGTGTTCCCTATGGCGAGGCCTTGTTCCAGGTATACTTTGGAAAATACATTTGAGTAGCGCTCTGTTGGCGATTGATCTGTTTGACGAAAGGGTATCGGTCATCGCTTACTTGAAGGGGTATGCAATGACCGTATACTGGTTTGTGCGAACAGACAAGCCATGCAAGTGGTGAATACCAACTCAGAATGTACGCGCACGGGCGTTTCATTTATGGCCCAGACGGGTTGATATGCCCTTCAAATGATTCGAAGCTGAGCGGCAGCTTTCACTAGTGGCGGCAAAGGCCCGCCAAACCCCGGAATGTACGCGGTTAGGCGTGTTGTTTGCGGCCTAGACGGGTCGTTAAGCCTTTCAATCTATTTCAAGCTGCGCTGCCGTTTTCACTAGAGGCGGTGAAGGCCCTCCACACCCTGCTTTTCTTTCTCGTTCCTGCATTAGATTCATCTGTAAACCCCCCTACAACATCGCTACTGCAGCAGCGGCTTATGGGCGGTTTAGTGTCTTCTCTGCTTTTCCCCGACAAGGTATACCTGGTATCTTGTTAAATCACACCACAGTATATTATTTCTTCCCTTGGTTACAAGCTCCTTTCCAACACAACCTGCGTTATTATATTGGACTCGTTTATGTATGTCTGTCTTCGCCGGGAGTGCCTCAGGACACCGACAATCCTGCGGTCCAGCTGCAAGGCCCGTTCGTCATCAAGAAGCTCGTCCCGCCCCCAGCCCACCGCAACGTCGTCATGATCGCCGCGGGCACGGGCATCAACCCTAGTACGTCCCCCCATGCATGCAACATGGCGTTGAGACCCGAACTCGAAGCAGGAGTGCATTACGTCCCCCTAGCACTCGCAATACTAGGTCTGACACCAGCCTAGTGAGTGCAGTAAGCGCGCACTGCGTATTTCGCAGTACATGTAGCTATGGCGGAGGGAACACATTGTAAATGTTTCCGCTGTATAGGTGAGCTTGTTTGCTTGAAAGGAGCGAGCTACGATAGTTGTGTATATAGCGCCCACTTCTCAACCATTCATCAAACGATAAGGAGTTGTAAAAAATGAATATGTCGCCTACATCTGGTTTGTTCACTGTTGGAGCCTTTGCTATTTATTTTGCCCTTGTCTGCATGCTAACCCCTTACCCTTCTACCCCGTCCCATCCGACAAAAATATTCTTTTGTTTCACGCTGTGCCTAACGGACGGGCAATAACAGTGGTGCAGCAGATCCGACTCTACTTGGCGCTTCCGAGGTAGGAATACATGCTATCGTTTGAAAGAGTGCCGAACCGGTGGGGTAGAGGCAGTTGAGCCATGCTAGTGCGCGGCACTTCGTCTGCTGGGCGCTGAGTTGCATTATATGATGAGCTCCCTACCTGGTTCTGTCCGCTAGCCATTCTGAATGTCCACCTTCATCCCGGCCACCCCTTAAGGTTCTACCAGTATGGTCTACGAATCAATCAACCAACCTACCACACGGAGCCGGGGAGTGTTGTTTGACAGAATACCGTCCTTTGTCTGACAGGGGTTGATCGCCGGTATATATAAGTGGTTGATCGCGTATGTCATACGAGTCAGTCGTGTGACTAAACGCGACTGACTCCGCTCTCTCTCTCTCTCTCTCTCTCTCTCTCTCCCGCGCTCTGCTCTACCGCGCCCTCCCCCACCTCTCTCTCTCTCGCTCCTTTCATCTCCCTCCACCCCCTCCGTTCCCTCTTACGGTTTCAATTACGAGAACAGGGATGTCGCCCAGACGGCGCGGTCGCGGCTAGCGCTGGTGTGGCAGTGCGCGAGCGAGGCCGAGCTGTACGGCACAGAGGAAATCACCGAGATGCAGGTGAAAGGCCGGGTCGACAACTTACGTTACCGTATAAAATATTGTCACACTTTCGTCCCGCAAGTTGCCGCTTGATTTACCGGCTAAACATTGGGCTGGGCTCCCGAGGTTAAGACGTTCAATACATAAAGGAATCCTGCAGGGTGTCGTTTCGATAGTTCACCCGTGCTACGGTAGGTGTTCGATGTTTGAGCCGAACGATTTGTCACCGGTGGGGTTCCTCAACCATCGGAAGGAGCTCTTATGCCCAATGTGCTTGGATACGATGCATATTTTGCAGTTATTTTCGTTGGATGCCTAGCCTTATCGCGAAATCGAGTGTTGGGGTGAGATATACAGCTCCTCTATAATAGTAAAGAGCCCCATAAAATGATTGTGCTGCCCCTACCGCGTACCGCGTCGTTTACCATTAACTCTGCTAGTAGCGTCCACAGGTGATAACGATAAAGCACCTGCTCGTACGGCTGGTGGAATGAAAGGACCATGTACGCCATTGCAATATAGACCGCCTGAAGACCGAGCAAGCGGCGTCGCGGGGAACACAACCGCTGCCACACATATTTAAGACTTTGGTTCGCGGCCAAGCCGTGGTGTTGACGACTCTGGGTACCGCTGGTTGACTCATCCACGTCAGTACCTTCGGTTTCTAGAGTCGAGCGAACATATACGCGTTGAGAACAGAAATATTCAATTTGCAACGCACCCGGACCCTTGGCTATTTTATCGTGTTAAAGATGACTGTGCAATGGCTGTCGACCGTTTCGCCCGCGGTTCAGTTGGCCTCGTGGTGGCAAGGTATTAACAGCAGACGTTCACGCCGGGAAATCAACCAACGACAAGTTACCAACTAGTCGCGGTACTACATAGACGAGATACGGGTACGTGATGCAAGCTTGGATAACAACTTTCCACCCGAAACATTGGTCAAAGCATCGACGTCTCGCCAAGTAACGTGAATGCGTTGGCTGCGCTGTGATCGACCCTTATCAAATTATCTCCAGCACATGTAGCCATATATGCGCGCGATGCGGGTAACCCCTCAATCAACAAGAACCAAATTACCCGATCTAACCCAACCCAACCCAAACAACGTTGACGGAATGACTGACGATCGAAGGCTATGAGCAACGGCCTTCTAGAGGTAACGGTTCTCCTCAGCGGGCATCACCGCAAGCGAAACGTACCCGGAGCTGCATTTGCCAAGGTGAAAAAGAACTTCATGGCCAACGCGAGGAACCTCATTTCGCCGGCCAGCTCCTCCACCAGCACCCCCGGCGTTGCTCCTCCCGCTGCAAGGCGAGAATTGTTCGCGACTGTTTCTTTGTTTTGCTTCTTGGGGGATGCTACGGTAGGGGTGCACCTTAGCACATTTTTGGAGGCTCCTCACTTGGGCAGCCGAAATCCTGATTTCGAGAAAAGCGGTATGCTGAAACCGACGAACCGTCCTATGGCCTTGGAGTACACCCAAAAATAGGAAAGAACAAATGGGGTTCCAGCTATATTTGGGGTAGTTACTCGGGTTGAGGACCCCCGTCAGTCAGGAATATTCATGCCAAACAAAACCACACCTACCGCAGCCCGCGTTACCCCGTTTACCGTGTCTAGGGTACAGGGGGGGAGCTCGTGTTTCTACCTTGTGTTCGTCATTATGTAAGCCCGGTCGCGGCCCCCCTTGTAGTGCATTTTGTTTTTTATGGTTTTCTTGTGTTTTGTCTTGTCTTAACGCAACTCGCATTGGTTTTGTGGAATCCCGTGACATTGGTGTCGTTGATGGCGGCTCGGTCTGTTTTTGATTGAATTCGCACACCGACGTTTCCCCTTCTTTTGTGCGTTCTTTGACGGAAAGGGGGTGTGTCAATATCGGTAACATTTTGTTGCACCTTTTTGTTTTCTTCCACGCGCGCTTCGTTTTCATTGCGCACCTTTTCCTCTGACTATGACTCTGAGCAAACAACACAACGTTCCCGGTTACCTTATATGACTCCGTAGGAAACGAGACACCACCTCCAACCGCAACAAGGAAACCCGTAATGGACTGTCTCCGGTCATGGCCCATGATAATGATCTAGAAACTGAGGCCGCCATGGGAGAACGATTCAGGGCCGCGTGGAACGGCCGGCGGGGCTCCAAGCAGGTTCGATTGCGACGGCGAGGGTGATGCTGTTTGCTATTTAGTACCGGTAGTGTACAGGGCTCGCTCGATACTAGGCATAGGAAGCAGATAAGAATGCCCTCGGAGAGAACCCACGCGTGCGCGAACGTCTGAGCAGAACAACTTGTACCTACGAGGTTGGACCCCCGTCCTCGTACGATCATCTGTCGTCCGCGAACCTTTGCGCAGAACCTATTTAGTCGCTGTGTCTTCGCCTATACAAACTCCGACCTCGTCAAACCACTGATATGACCTCAGTACTACTTAGTGCTTCGAACGAAACATACGATAACCACTTTGACTCGATGCCATACGTCAAAACCCGTAGCTTTGAGACAACGGGTCTCAATGGGCGCCTTGCCGAACCTATTAATATTGTTACTAAGAATGTTCGTCGTTTTAGCATGCACGCTTGTGGATCTTCGACCAAAGAAAACAGTCTACCCGAAGCTAACGCGACAACACAGTAGTAAACTGCGGCCGAATCACCGAAAGTGCGGTTGCCTGCACAAGCTACTACCGCAGGAACGTTTTTAACCCTTTTGCCCCGACGTTTACCACCACTAAACCCCGTCCCACCATCTAGCGTACAGGTATAGCCGGGTGCAACGGAACGCACTTCCAGTAGTTTGTGAAAGCTCTCCACACGATGGAGGTTTAGTTTCTCGACACCTGACCAGCGCATTCCACGCCCAAACCCTTAACAGCGCCTAAGCGGGGAGGATGAAAGTACAAGCCCCAGTGAAGAAGCCGCCGCGTTTGGGCCTCAGCCCAGGAGACCGCCGTTCGGTCTGACAAGGGAGTTACGCCAACCAAGCCGCAAAGCCCTTCGATCCACGGAGATTGGCTTGACCGATTCGACGAGATTCATGGTACGACAGCGCTGTAATATTTCAGCGTTGCGTCGAGTCCCTGTCCCGATATGTGTCCCGTTTAATTTGTTGCTTCTCATCCGAGCTATGTTGGTGGTATTCGTAGTTTGAGTCGCCGTAAGCTGGTGTGATGGCTGCCGTTCCGGGTTCATGGTTTGTTAGTGTAGGTCAAAAATACGTTTATGGGTCGTTTATGAGTCTTGTTCCTTTCTCATGGTAGAATCGGTATGTTTCCGTTGATACATTTCTTGAGTCACGCCCGCGCGTCAGGTGACGTTTTCATGCTTTCGCCGACGCCTGGCGTGACGTGGAGATCGTTTCTACGGTAGCGTATCCACTGTAGGTTGGTGTCAGGCCCGGTCGATGAGCAGCAACGCCAGCGGCAGCCATATAACGAAGTGGGTCGAAACTACTGGAACCCCCGGTGCATGAAACGGCCCTGAGAGGAGTGACTTGGGGTTAACCGGCAAGGTCCACAGTACACACCAAGGGTGGGGTGGCGTGGAGACGACATGAATGTTATATACATTGACATGAACAGTTCAAATGTTTTGTACCCTCGTGCAGGATTGATTCACCTGACCGTGGCCATCCAAACGTCGACACACATGCGATGAGGCCAATGTCGGTAAATGGGATGGCCGGTTGTGTGGACGAAGTAAGGCAGGGACGAGATCAACCCTGGGCAACGACAGCCCGCCTGACGTGCAACGAACGTGTCGCGTATGAGACGACGCGCTGAGCTCGACGAGTTCCGTTCGGGCCAAACTTATTCTCATGCGGTTAACAAACTCGTAGGCAACCCCGTCCAGTGTCTGTGAGGCAACCTAGAGGGTAACGTTCACGAAGACAACCCAGTCGAGGACGGGTCGCTGAGTCCAACGTCTAACGAGGGCGGAATGTTTATCAGAGTATATGTGTATTAGAAATGGCCCCTTAGAGATGGTTTCGTCGAAGTGAGGAAGCCCAAATAAAATACGAATATTAACAGGGATAGTTAGGGGCGAGCGGAGCCCGGCGACCGGTGGTGTTGGATCGGTGTACGGCAATCAGGTCTACAGAGAATCCCCCGAGACGAGGTCAGGAGCGATGGGAGAGTGCAGACCACACGCGGTTACGCAACAGGGCGATCCTCGCAACGAGCGACTAACACCGTGGGCAACAGGGTACAGTATTGGTGTACTCCATGCCACCCCGTCATTGCAGAAACCCCTTCCTATCCTGTATCTTCCCGTCCCACCCTGTGAAACCCG
The DNA here is from genome assembly GCA_036873965.1 of Neoagarum fimbriatum. Classification (NCBI taxonomy): domain Eukaryota; class Phaeophyceae; order Laminariales; family Agaraceae; genus Neoagarum; species Neoagarum fimbriatum. Next base: position 2,130 of record JAYJMC010907618.1, on the reverse strand, counting down.
TTCCCATCACATCCCATCTCATCCCATCCCATCCCATCCCATCTGATCACCCCATCCCATCCCATCCCGTCCTGTTCCACCGTACATGTTTCGTCCTTGTTGTCGAAGGTGTCTGACCCCGAGGAAAGGCGGATTCCCGGCAAGGTGACCCGAGACGATCTAGAAAAGGTGTTTGGTCCTGACCTCTTGGCGACTTTGAACCCGTACGGCAAACGACCAGCGACTATCAGCGAGAGAAGCGGAGACGTCGACTGCGATGAGGAGCATGACGCGCCTTCCGGGATTGACGCCGTCGCCGCGAAGCTCCAGGTGACTCATTTCTGTCCGGGGATTGTAAACGATTCGGGTGGTGTTGATGAACTGGACGGAGAGGGGCGAAATCATCCTGTCGTATAGCGTTGCTCTGTTTTGGTTGAGAATATATTGCCGTTTAGATGTCGTTTACGGTGGTGTCGGAGGCTCTCAGGGCAACCTGCAACGTAATTATGGAAGGGGGGGCGTAGTTAGGCTAAGCGCTCGAACCCACCCTAACCCGCGCAAATATGTTGTGCCGTGTTGTTCCCGTCCCCGTGTGCAAGGTGGTGGTTTCAGGCCCATGCGGCTTCGTGTTCAACGTGGAGAGCATTCTTACGGAGATGGGCGTCCCCTCTAGCGCGACAGTGCTCCTCGATTGAATCATATGAATAGGGGAATATAAACCCGGGGTCGTGTAGTCGCTGTTGTGTCGCCAGATGTAATTGTAATATTCGCTGCACAAGCAAGCTCTTGGTAGATACCTGGTATAACATAGTTCATCGTACCACCTTCGGTTGAGGTTTTCGGCAATATGTGGCCACGAGAAGCCTTACGGATAGTGTAGGTCCTTGGCGCGAGTCGCTGTTAAACAGGCTCGTGGGGGTTCGTTTAGAAGTGATGGATTACGTTCAAAGAGTGCGGTCTCTTGGCCAAAGTTGGGAGCAGGCCAAGGATAAAACGAGCGCGCAAGGTGGACGTCACTCTCATTCATGAACTCGGCAAGATACATGCTTTACCGTTAGATGTGCCACACGGGCCCTTGGACTGGTTCACCCTGAGCCATGTTGCTTAATGCTTGCCCGTGGGGGTCGATACGTCCGCGTTGAATGGGGCTTCCTCTGTGGTTTCAAATAGGTTTCTAGGTAGTTCCTTTAGAAGCCTAGCTTCTAAATGTTTCCTGGACGGATATTCGAGAAGTGGTTGTGTGTGTGTCCGCCTGCGCACAGAAGCTCCGGGCCCCGATCATTTGTCCGCAAACGAGGCCTCACGGGCACCCGCCGAGGCCACCACCTAGGCGGTGGCCGCCAATCATCAACTTACCCACCCTTCCCAAGTTTCAGCTCGTTTGGCGCCTCCTGGGTGATGTTGTGCTGTTTCTCTCCAGCCTCGTCGGGCTGCCCTTCCGGGTCTCTTGTGAACTTCGCTCGGCATCAGTCTGTTTGTAAACATTAGGTGCATTGGTCATTTTGTGACCATATAAATATCTCTTATATTTATGGCCGGACTGGCACCGTGTTGGAAGTGCCGCACCCAGAAAAGCGTCGAACGTGAAGGACACGGGCGCCTTGAAACTCTACGACCGGTTGCTGTGCGCTCGCGCCCTGGTTATCCAACCCCCCCCCCTCGGCTCCTTTGGAGTGACGGACCACCCCTGCCTCGCTCTATCCATGTCTCCCTTACTCTCCCGGCGTCCCTCTCTTCCTCTCCCCGCGTCTCGTTCTCTCCGCAGCTCCCCCACCCTCTCCCGGATGTGTCAAGCTGCATAATATGATATGATATTTTTTATAATGGTATATTTATATCAACAATAATTTCCATTTACTTTTTTAGCAAAAGAGCGAGCAGTGTTTGTCAACCACTTTCTCGAATGCATACCTGGTACCAGGTACCTGGTATATAGTATTCTAGCAAGTTAGCCGACCGACTATTATATACCTGATACCAGGTATAATGTTCTCACAAACGATGTCAAATGCCCACACAACCACAAATAAATGAGTCGTATGATTAAATAATATGATATGATACGACCAGATGTGGGGACTATCATTTATTCCAAGAATGAAAAAGATTCCACATGTCTGGTTGTCATCACAAGAAATTAATGGAATGGAT
>JAYJMC010896604.1:0-14345 GCA_036873965.1 Neoagarum fimbriatum | reverse complement strand
ACGCTGTACAGAAATTATTACACAACATAATTTACAAAAGATACACACAGTTCAAGACAAGCAGATACAACAAACATTAAATAGAAGAGGTAAATAGGAAAGTTTTTAGAAGACATTCTAGAATTAGAATTCTTCAGTTGTTGATATGAACCTAATGGACAAATACTCTTGTCTATGCCAGAGTAGCTATCAGTTTCACCACAAATAAGCAAAGCTTATTGGCATAAGGAGGTTGCTTTCTTGCTTGTCAGTGTGTGCCTATGTAACCCCTGCAGGCCAGTTCCAGTGTGCTCATGGCAAGATGTGTATAAACAGGAACGAGGTGTGTGATGGGACGCCTCAGTGTCAGGATCGCTCTGATGAAATGAACTGTTTTACACTGTCTGAGGGTTGCAGCCACGTGTGTGATAACAGAAGCCGCTGCATCCCTGATACCTTCCTGTGTGATGGAGAGAGAGACTGTATGGATGGCACAGATGAGACCGGCTGTAGTGAGGCACAGATCTCATTGCTCATGAGTAGAATACCTTTGTATTACTGCAGTTGTTCCCTGATGATCCCTGTATAACTGTAGGTCCTTTGTCTAGTAATTTTAAAAGTGTAATTTCAGGCTGATATCTTAATCTTTGAAGAAACACTATCTGGTGGGGAGGGGGGGGTGTAGTGTGGTGCTGTATACAATGCATAACTTTTCTCATCATGGAATTATACAGAATTTCATTTGTATAATACACTGCTTACAAAAATGAGGGGATGTTTCAAAATATGAAATATGAAGTGTTTAAAAAAACATTTGGGGTCAAAAAGTTGTTCAACTGAGATGCAAACTATTATGGTGATTGAGCAGCAAGTGATATTCATGGGGGGGAACTGGAGCATGCCAATCAGGACGAGAGTACCACACATTGACTGTTCAGAAGGTTTTATGGTCACCCAAGACTCAAACACACTGACAGTGATGGGGCATGGACAGGATCAGATTCTCCAGCAGTTCGTGGCAGCGATCAGTGTGTGGAGCCCAGACTTTTGTGCAATGGCATCTCAGACTGTGTGGATGGTTCTGATGAGGGTTCAGGGTGTCTTAGTAATAACTGCTCCAGCCTACGAAAACCACCATGTGAACATTACTGTATCAACACGCCACAAGGAACGGTTAGTCTTTCCATTTCCATTTTGTTTTATTTATTATTTTGGCCTAGTTTGAAGACACAGCAAGCTACTAATGGCCCTTAATTCTTTTAATGGTGCTGATTAAAATGACACTGTACCATAAGCAGGTCCACCTTTGCCCTTATTACTCACTGTACTGTTTACTCTTACGCCTTTTCTAACACGGTCAGTGGCCATGTTTGCTTTGTATGTGCGTTTCCTCCCACGTTCCAAAGATGTTAAGCTAATTGGTTGCTCTAAATTAGCTCAGTGTGACAGACTAGTAACGATGACCTTGTTCCTCTCGCTAATAGCCATTGATGCAGAAAGATACGCTAGTAATTTGAAGTAAATTAAAGTAGTAAAAGTAAATTTTGTTATCCTCAGGAGGTTAATGCGTTTTTTAATATCTATCCAGAGTTGTGCGTGTCAAGCAGGCTTTGGACTCCAGGCTGATGGGTTTTCCTGTGCAGACATCGATGAGTGTAAGAACATTCCACCTCCAGCATGCAGCCATAAATGCATAAACACGCATGGCTCTTACGTGTGCCAGTGCCATCCAGGTTTTATACTGGAACCAGACAGCAGCACCTGCAAAACATCTGGTATGTTGTAGTCCTTCAATTTTATCGAACTTCTAATCCTCTGTAATAGGTATGCTAATTTGTCTCAAAGTGAATGTTTTTAAAGACTATTTTCCAATTAAGTATACTTGAATAAAAATAATTAAATAATAACTTTGGATGTTGCTAAATTTAATTATTTATTTCTATACAGCACAAAATAGGATTTGCTTTCTTCAATCTCCTTTCTATAATCATAATACAGATCAGTTGATTAGATATTTTATTCTGTGCAACCTCTGTTATTGCTGGTAATTCGTTCCAGAAGTACCAAGCATGGGGAGTGTTAGTGGTGTCAACGGGGTGTTGTATTAAAACACTTACATAAATACAGTTTGTATTTTTTTCTATTCGGAATAATTAAAAACTGAATTTGTTGAAGTTTGAACTGAGGTTCTACATGATACGTTTTGCCAGGGGAAACCCAGTGACTCAGGTGGTTGGTGTGGTCACCACACAGTTCTGGGGTACCACTGTCAATTCATATGAAGGTGTGATACCTTTTTCACAATCTGGGTTGTACTGGAATAAGAGGAGTCCTTACTTACAAGTAGCTCATCCTAGTTCCTTTTTGCTTTTGAACAGTGGAGCCCTTCCTTTTGGCATCAGTGCAGTATGAGGTGGTGTTAATGGACCTGCGAAACAGAAACCTCAGGGTTCTTAGTCCCCCAGGCCAGAAGCCAATTTTCACACTGGACTATGACTGGCAGGAGCAGAGGGTGTTCTGGGTCTCTCTAGAGGAAGAAAGCATCAATTATGCTGTTCATGGAGAAAAGGGGAACATCAAGACACTTGTTAAAGGTTGTACTCTCCTTGTAGTCGATATAATTTAGGAGTGAGCAATCAACACTAACGCTACTCTGTACAACCCACTCTTTTTTTTCCCTAAACAGGTGTAAAGTCTGATTCTCTTGCTGTAGACTGGCTTGCAAAGAACCTGTACTGGGTGGATGGTGTTGCAGGGCAGATTCTGGCTGTAAGGATTGGTGACAGTGTGGTGAAGCGCGAGAACTTCATTGTTATTCTGGATGAAGACTTGGAGCAGCCTCTGTCTCTTGTACTCCTTCCCCAGAAAGGGTGAGGGTCAGCGATCGTGCATTTTTAGGAACCGTTTGTTCTTTTTTGCAGTACATTAAACATCAACTGTTAAAGCTGAGACATTATTTATGATTGAATGCAGATCAAATAATTTAGTAGAATCTGATCAGTCATAACTTGAAAACAGGGGCATGTAGCGTAAATCCTTCGATCTTTCCAAATATCTTTTAGAGAATTGGCAATCAAGCTTTAGCAGCCTTTTATAGAACTGAAACAAATTTAACTGCAGAATGTATGCCTGACAAAGAATAAAAAGTACTGCTCACAAGATTTGGATATTCTTTAAAATGAGATCCCCTAATTGAGCCATATAGCTTGGATTACTTTTTGGAAAACCTTAGTTTGATATTAAAACATGAAAACCATAATGATCTGTATGTTTGTACACAAGTTATATCCAGAAGGACTGAAACCTAAACTAGAATCTGTTAGTCTTGCACTGTAACAATTATAAAACAGTGAAGAGAATGAGTTGAATGCATGAAGTCTCTTGAATTAATTAAACCTAATTCCTAATTTTTCAGGTTGATGCTGTGGTCCGAGATTGGCGCAGACTCCAACATCAAGCAAGCCAGCATGGATGGGTCAGAGGTGACCGTTTTGCTCAGCCATGGTCTGACTTGGCCTGTAGCCCTAGCTGTTGATCTGGTCAGTGACTCAATATATTGGGTAGATGAGAAGCTCAGATGCATTGGATCAGCTACAATGAATGGAGAGAACTTCAAGGTAGGAGGAGTTGAAGTTAACACTGATATATGCAGTTACTACTCTTAGAAGTAACATAAAACCAGTGATACTTTGACAGAAGTGTTTTCGGTCTCATTAAATGACTAATATTTGCCTTTTTTACGTCTCCCTTTTGAAGCTCCTGCAGCTTACTGAAACCTCAAACCCGTTCTCCTTGGCAGTGTTCAGTGACATGGTGTACTGGTCTGACTCCCAGAGACTGGCCATCCATGGGGCTCATAAGGTCACTGGCAAGAGCCGTAAGGTTATTCTCAAAAGACCTGGCCAGCCATTTGGGCTCAAAGTAAGAGTTTACCTACCCTATTTTTGTCTGGTCATGGAAAAATGCTCAAGTTTAAAATAAATTTAAGACCCTTAATTTGGAAATTCATGTGCAATTGTAGTTAGGCTCAAAGTATTGGAGCTTTGTTTTGTCCACCTTATTCAGATTGCTCATCCTCTCATGCAACCCAAAATCCCTAACCCATGTGAGAAGCTCCGGTGTTCCCACATGTGTGCGCTGGCTCCTGGTTCCCAGGGATCATGCCGCTGTCCTCCAGGACTACTGTTGGCTCAGAATGGTTTTGCCTGCAAACCACCTGAAGACTCGTCTAATTCCTTCCTCCTGCTGCTTTCTCCTACTCGCATAACTCAGGTGAAGTTCTACATGGTCATCTAGCGACATTACACTGGTATGCCTAATGGAAGTGTTTTAAACTGGTAGTACTGGTTTGGTGTAATGGGTTTTTAGGGCTGTCATATATTTTTTTTAAATTTTTTGCCAAGGTGAGGCACTCTTGAGCTTAATCTGAAATGTTGGCAAAAGAAACATCTGGTGCCACAGCTGCCCAAACTTAACTTATCAATGGCTAAATGCAGAACAGTTATGAGTCACGTTTGCAGATACCACATTTTGCTCTGAAGCCTTGCCATGTAAAGGAAGTATAAAATGGGAAAATGTAATGAACATTATGAATAGCAAAAAAGTTACTTTGATAGTGGGCCAGTGTTTATGTTTACGGTAACTTGGAGGCCATTTTAATAAAGGAAACCCTGGCTACAGGTCTGTGCTATCACACTAGCAGTAGTTTTAGTAATTCGCCTTTTGTTTAACATCGGGTTTAACATCTGCCTCTTTAACATTGACTGCTTTTAAACAAGCACAGGTGACACCACTGCTGAAAAAGCTTTCTCTAAACCCCGCCTAATGTGAAAGTAAGAACAGTTTCAAAGTTATTTAAGATTTCATGGCTGTAATGGGAGTGATCTTCACTATGTTCAATCTATGCCCTGTCAGTCAGTATTACAATGTTATAAATAAATGAAATATTTAAACCAAGATGAAGAGCTGTTTGAAGAGAGTTTTTATAAATGTATAGATTGATAGATAGGAATGTTTCATATGACTGTATATTACCAAATAAATCAGTAGGTCCTATCTCTTGACCTTTTTATCTGAGTGGTGGTGTCTTGTAGGTCTTTACTGGAATCTTGCGTGGCAAGGTTGGACTAAAGCAATGGCCTGACCACCGCGCGTTTCATCTTCCTGGTATAAATGAAGCCTCAGTGATGGACCTGGTCATGGGAGATGTGCTATATGTGGCAGATACCAGCAAGGCATCTGTAGCTCAGATTCGAATGAGTGGCTTCACCTTGATACCTGATGGTTACTTACTGCAGCTTCCTGGGGACTCAGTAACTGCTCTAGCTGTGGACTGGATCACACACAACTTGTACTGGAGCAGCAGCAAGAAACCCCAGATCTATGTCACCTCAGCAGGTGGAAAGTACACTACCATGGTTCTAGACTCAGGATTCCAGGATACAACTTCCATCGCCCTGCATCCGCCAACGGGTAGACTGTGCTTCACAGCCCTGGTGCTAATAGGGAATGAAGCTCTGCCTCAGGTAGCCTGTGCTGCAATGGATGGAAGGAATCGTATGGTGCTTTGGAAGAATCCAAAGATGCCTAGATTTCTGACCTTCTCCAGCCAGGGAAAAACACTGTACTGGGCAGATATGGGTGAGTTTAAGCCAGTCAACTTTTTTTTGTTAGTAGATCTATATTAGTACCATTAATTAGTCACCTGAGACGTAGTAGTCTTTTAGTAGTTTATTTAAATTTCTGCTTTGCCCAGAATTACCTCTAGTGATGACAGTCACCAGCACTTAGTAAAATGTTTTTTAAAAATTCTTTCAGGTAGATTAGGTTAAAAATATCCATCAGGTGTAGTCTGTCACCAAGAGATTTTTGTTTCTGTCATGGTATGTGCTGGATGTGTGGAGTACTGTCTGGCTGGTAAAAGACATTGGGATGCCGTGCTGGTGTTTAGTTTAGCATAATTCTTCTCCTGATCTAATCTGTAATATTATATACCTAACTATATAATATGGTGCAAAATGGTGTAAACAAAATATATAATGTGATGTAAATGAAAATCCAATTGTAACAACTTTTTAAATATAAATGTTTCATTACAACAATCCTTAAGGTCATATGACAAATTTCTTTTCAGCAGAATTATCAGTGTTAGCCACACCATTTTCATGTTTGTATCTGGTATGATGGTATCTGCACGATACGAATGTTAAGATTTACTAGGTGCTTACTACTAACTGGTCTTTCTTCTCTCTCTCTCTGGTTCTGTTACAGCTGATGAAGTGATTTGCTCTGTGGATGTTGATGGGTCAAATTACAGGGAGTTTAGAACTGGAACCAATTCTCATTTAATTATGTCTTTAGCTCAAAGTGACAATATCTTCTTCTGGTCCACTCATTATAATGGTAATTACTGAAACCTCTGTTTTAAGGAAGTTCCTTCGTTATGCCAGTAGGTGGCACAGTACAGTACTAATGTAAACCTAAAATTGTGACTAATGTTTTTTTCTTCTATAGATCATGCACTGTTTAATTATTATAATTAATTATTATTATAGATGTTCTTGGTAGTCTGGTTTACTGTTCCAGGACACTGTAGGACTGACATGGTGGATTTAAAGTCATTTTGTTTGTTTTTTGTAGGCACATCCAGAGTCTGGTACAGCGATGGTGTTCAGCCTAAACGGTTGTGGTTTGAGGTTCAGACCAACATTGTGGCACTGAAAGGGTTCAGTAAATACAGTCAGAAAGGTATTCTTATTAGCATGTCCCTCACCATCACTTCTCTGCTGTCTCTTTGGTGTCTATAGTTGTTCCTCTGAGTGAAACATGGAGTATACATGATCAGATATCTTTAGTAGCTGAAATTCCTGACATGTGAAATGAATTTCAGTTGACAGAAGCCACATTTAGAAAGTGATCTGTGAGCTCACGATGTCTGACTCCTAGGGTCTCTGCATAGCTGTGGAACAATTACAGCAAGTGCATCCAAATTAAACTAATGTTGAATCAGACATTACATTCAGTCCAAACCTTTTAAATCAAATGTGATGTGACGTGAAATGCTCTTACAAATTAGTGCATATTTATTTATGGAATATTTCATTTTGAAATATTGAGCAGTATACTTGGAGATTTCTAATACAATGTAAACACTTTCATTTAACATCTAGGCCACCCAAGGAGGATGGGTCCCTTTTGAGTCTTTGTTTTTTTTCCGCTGGTGCCCTAGGCTTGCTGAATTTGGGATTGGCCTTTTAAGATAATATAATTTAGCTTTAAGACAACACACCTTTGTAAAATAAAACACTATTTTAAAGTGTGTTGCTATTGAACTTTTGGCCAGTAAAGTTTTTACCAAAAGTTTTGACAATACAAAAAGCTGCACAGAATACATTACTCGAAGATGCACCCAAAAAACTTTAGATTTGTTCCAAAGTGATATTTTTGGTTGAAATGTCAAAATATTAACACCCTTTTTATTAGATATATAGCATGGCAGTTTTGCTCTGTGCTGTGAACTTTCTTTACCTGAAATCTGACTGTGTCCCTTCCTCTTAAAACCAGGAAACAACCCATGTGCTGAAAATAATGGAGGTTGTAGCCACCTGTGTCTGGCATACCCCGGTGGTCGTATGTGCCGTTGCACACAAGGCTATATCGGCGTGAATGACACCCAGTGTGTGTCTGGTACACAATGCCCAGCAGGCACGAAGCCTTGCAAATACTTATTTAAGTGCATCTCCAGCACCAGGTTTTGTGACAAAATCCCAGACTGCCTAGATGGCTCAGATGAAGAAAATTGTGCTACACTGGACAACGTGTTGCTACGCACACTGGAAGGCCAGCACTGCGACTCGGAGCTCTGCAATAACCGTGGACACTGTGTTATGCACAAAGGGAGACCAGGCTGTGACTGTATGCAGGGGTATAGCGGGCAGTTCTGTCAGGATGGTGGACCTAGCAGCGCACCCGTTGTCCTTGCTGTTCTTTTCACCATTGGTCTGGTGATTGTGGCTGCTGTGCTCTTAAAATGGAGGTATGACATCGGTATTAAATCATTTTCATAAGTTACTCTTTACAGAATGCTATTAGTCCTTGTTTGGATCCTGGGTGATTTGTGTATGCAGTTGGTCTTAAAACTTTTCACTTCTGTCACCGTGTAGGAGAGAGAAAACAGCAAGAGGCCCATCTACTGATAAGGAAACACTCATGAAGGACATGGAGGAGCAAGAGGCTCACCCTGAGAACTTTGCTAATGAGCTGTACAATCCAGTGGAGGAGGTGTTTGGTTTTTTTTCCTCCTACAGTTGGCAATATATAGTGGAATCTAGCCCAGTGATTAAACAGTCTAGTAACTGGTGCTAGTTTTTATTGCTGTTCTTCAGCAATCCCAAAAAACCAACAAACTTATAAAGCTGAGTTATAAAACCTTTGCAGCTACAAGAGTGGTGAAATGTAAACCAATGATTATTGTCTGAAGAATTGAGAGGTGATTGTGTGATGCACATTCAGTCAGGAGGAATAATGTGTAGTCTTCTGGCTTAGCTTCTAATCATAGTATAAGTTTTATATTTAAACTTAATCACTAACCTCTACAGTCAGGAATGGGCATGATGTTTAGGCAGATTTTTCTATGGAACTAGAACTATCAGGCTAATGAGGTAATTCTTGTTTAACATAGAACATCAGTATTGCTTACATTTATAGAACATCTGGTCTGTCCTGGTGCTTGCAGTTGTGTGTAATGAGCAGTAGTTTGTCTTCCTCTTGTGAAGTCTTATATCTAGTCCTTTTGCACATCTGTCCAGCTGTAACAATGCTACCAGTCTGGTACCCATTTCACTTTATGAATTATTGCCTCAACTTTGAATCGCATAATGTCTCAGTATCCACCTCTAACAAGATGTTTCTTTTCTTTCCACAGGAACAAGCAACATCTGTCAATTAAGTATTTGGAATTTTAAAATAAAATTTATTTTGAGCAGAAACCTCGTCTATCTTTATTGCTAATGTGAGAATGTTTTGGTAGTTACTGTTCCTAAAAGAGTTCCTAAACTACCTAAAATACATACAAAGCTGTGCATAAGTCATGTTTTGCTCCTAATAATGGCACTTTATTTTAATCTTTCCTCTGATGGATGGAGTGGGGAGGTGCACACATTCCATCAATGCAGGTGGCTTGCAGGCAGTAATTGTAAATCTACAAAAGTGCTCATCAGACACTTGTACCTGTTTAATACTGGGTTGGGGCTTCAGAAGTGTCTTAAGTATTTGTGGCATAGACTTGGCAACATGCTAGAAACATTTTGTTTTTATGATGGAAGCAAGCAATTATAGCAGATTTGTCAGCTGCATATGGAGACTTCCACATCCCAAGGGTCTCCATTGGATTAAGGTCTGGTGACTGGAGGTCATGTGAGTAGTGAACTCGTGATCATTTTTGAGATGATTGGTGCGTTATCCTGCTGGACGTAGTCATCAAATGGAACACTATGGGTCATAAAGGTGGGTTTTAAGAGGACTCTATTGTTCTTGCAAAATATCTCCCACACCTTCACACAGCAACCTGAACGGTTCATACAATGCAGGATAGATGCAAGTTTACATGCAAGTTCTGACCCTACCCTTAATGTTATAGAAATCACAGCTCATCAGACCAGGCAACCTTGTTCTAATCTGTTGTACAATGTTAGTGTTTTATAGTCTCAGTTGCCTGCAACACCCCACTAACTATAAAGCACATCCTCACGGACTGTCCTGCTAACAACCAAGATGAGCATTAATCCATGAACAGTAAGGTCCTTTTGAAAAGACCCCAGCAGAAGAAATACTAAACTTTCTACTGCAACTAAATCTAATACGTGATGTAATGTATAATGCTCACAAAATGTAAGGGATATTTAATGATGGGTTACTTCGAAATGAATTATCCTCTCATCTTTGTGAGCAGTGTGATATTTAGTGATTCAATTCTTTACCACTCTAGAACTGACCGATCTCTCTCCGTCTGGACATAAAGCAACCATAAATAAACCACAAACGGCCAAATACGTGCTGTCAAATTGATAGTAAACATACTGCTCACAAAAATAATGGGAACATTTCGAAATGATATATCCCATAATGAAACGTCCTCTTATTTTGTAAGCGGTGTATTTTGCTTTGAATACTTTGAATTACGGACCGTTAGTCATTAGCCCCGCCCACTCAGCCCCCTGCTCCGTTATAAATATTCAACGGTGATGTCATAGTGACTTGACGTTCTAAGTTTCGCCCAAAGAACTGAACGTTCGTTTACATTTCTGCGTTCGTCAGTCTTTACCTACCTGTGTGGTGAAGCGCACGTTCAGTGTTTTACAGCTAAATATATATTCATAAACTGGAAGTGTATTGATGTAGTGTATTCGTGAGTATCTGAAAATCAATTAATTAATGTTTAAATGGAATAAGTTACACTTTTTAATTTGTTTTAATCATGTTGATCATCAGAATAATTAAAATAGAAGGTTATAGTTAAAGCTGGCTGTGTTGTGCATTTATTACTTTTTACAGAACATTTAAATGACTTGTGTTTATTCTGTTTAATTGTACAGATGAGGAAGGAGCCATGAATAGAATTGGAAAACACCTCCAGCACCTCCTCTGCAATGGAGGTTACAACCAGAGGAAGGAGCTGCAACTCTGGCACATCAGAAGAGATGTCAAAGTGGTGGAATGGGATATTGAAAAGAAAAAATTGGAGCTGTTGCAACTGAAAGAGGAGGGCAGGAGGCAGCGAGAAAGGAAAAGCAAGGATAAAGAGCGTACAGAACTGAGCCGGAAATGTCAAAGATTGAACAAGGAGGAGAGGGAAGAATTGGAGAGACTCAGACAGCTGGAGAGTCTCCTGCAGTTAAAAGAAGGTTTTAGGGGAAAACAGAAAGCCACTAAAAAGGCAAGACATCTAGGGCTGTTTCTGTGTAACAATTATTATTTAGGGATTGAACATTTGGATGGCTGGGCTTTTGGGGCTGAGGGGTACAAAAGGGGGATTAGAACAATCACTGAATTTACACAATTCACTTAAAATGTTTTTTTCCCCCAGAAGGCTCAGTTCAGGCAGAACTATACAAAAGGCAGGGAGAGCCAGCAACAGGTTATGGCCGAGCCTAAGAGGAAACAACAAGGACTCGCTGACATTGCAAAATCAGAGAGGGATAAAAGAATGGAGCTCATCAGGTCAAAAGCGGCTTTAAAAATTGAAAATGGTGACGGCATCTCTCAAGAGAACGTAACAGAGGCGGCAGAGGATTCAGAGACTCCAACTAAGCAAAAGTTTGGAGACATGAAAAATATCAAGCTCAGAGACATGTTACTCATGCCAAAGGAATGCAGAAGACTGGATGGAGAGAGAGAGAAAAAGCTGATGCATGAGATAAAGAAGATGGAGGAGAGAATTGCAAAGAGTCAGACAAATAACAAAGAAAATAGGAGGGAATTTAAGAGAGAGAGATTATTGATGGAGAAGAGAAAGATGGAAGCATTGAGATTGAAAGAGAGAAAGCAAGCTCTAAAAAGAGAGATGGATCAGACCAAAGAGGAGCTTGCAGAGAGTGAGCAACACCCAGAGTTGGAAAAGGAGCGAGACTCTGGTGATGAATTGCTCCTCTCTTGTCTGGAGGAAAAGAGACCGATGGAACAGTTGAAGGTGAAAGTGAAACGGGAAGCTCTGAAAAGAGAGGTCGAGCAGATGAAGAAAACGATGGCTTCACTGGAGAGATGCAGCGAGTCTAAACATGGTGAAGGTTTAAGAAGGGAAAAGAGAAGACAGAGGTTGAAGGGAAACCAGGAGAGAGCTGTAACAGAGAAGACAGAGAGAGAGACTGTGGAGGAAAATAAGGAAAAAGAGAAGGTCGGAACTCAAAAAATGGTGACTGCAAAGCCAAGGTGGATATCTTAAACATCTTCTTGAGTCATTATTGTTATTAATAAGCAGTATTTATGAGTAAGGCTGTTGTTCTCACTGTGATTAGGCTTCAGGTGGTTCAGAAACGAGTTCTTAAGAAAGAGGATGAAAAGGAGGAGAACAAACAAGACAGGGATCGAGCCAATAACAGAATGAAGGAGACTGAGCTCAAGACCGAAACCTTTGAGGAAAATAAGCGACCACTGTCCCCTCAGAGAAAGTGCCCGGTTGCTCAGTCCCTTGAATTGGGACAAAAAATCCCTGCTGTCTGTGAAAAGCTTCAGGAGCAAGAAAATCCAAAGCTTTTCACCAGGCTTGTTACTGTTGCTCCTTCTATAAGGACCATCACAGTCAAACCTCTCTGTCAGGACCAAGATCCCATAAGTGACAACTTCAGTAAGTGCCTGGCCTTCCCAGAAAGTGAGAGCAGAAAGAGAAGTGTCCAGTCAGAGTCAGAGCACGTCCAGATTAAACATAAAGAGGACGATAAACACACTGCTGAGCCAGAAAAGATGAGCAGCAGTGGTGACCCTGGTGAGGAGGAAAACCCCAAATATAAAAGCATGACTGGACGGATTGTGGGGTGGATTAATAACAAGATGAGGGAGCGACAACAGAAGAAGATGGAAAAGAGCTTGAGAAGAGAGAAGACGTCAGGGCGCTCATACAAGCTCATAAGTATGTTGTCTGTCTAGAACACGATCAGTACTCAACTTACAACTTACAATAATTATAATGTATAATAACATAAATGATCTGACAGACCAATAACATTCTTAATATATCATATTATAAAGTATTTACATATTTACACACATCTTTTTTTAAAAAGCAGGAGTTCTGTTACTGTGAGCTGTGATTTTTCTCTCCAGGCACCATTCAGGGCACCGAATTTGTACCAGTGGCTCAGTATGAACAGCAGAAACGAGCCCGCCTGATTAAGAAGGAGGAGAAGAGGCAGGCGATGGAGTCTCGATGGAGACAGTGGGAAGAGGAGAGGGAAAAGAACAAAGCAGAGAAAAGGTTAAAGAATAAGCAGAAGGACAAGGAGGAGGATGTGGTGGTAGAGAAGAAGGAGGAGGAGGAGGAGAAGAAAGAGGAGAGTATGGAGGAAGAGGAGGAGAGGGCATATGAAGATATTATGCCAAATATATGCTTAATCCTGGTTTTACCCGTTGATTGGGCATCTACCATGGATAAGGTACACTGATAGAGTCGTGCATAATGTTAGGGTAGACCATGCAGTTCCACTGTTGTACCAGCAGGTGGACTCTATATCCTCTAATTATGCTCTGCTTTCCTTCCAGCTCACTCCCAAATGTCCTTCTGCTGGAAATAAGGTATGTTCTACAATGTTGTATTTACTAATTATGTACGTGCATTTTAGTGTTAGTAATATAACTGATTTTTCAATCTGATTGTTTTTCAGTGATTGACGTTGGTAGCACCCAGGAGTTCTTATTCTTGGAGTATAATGCACCAGTACGTCAAATCCTAAGCACTCTCTCCAGGGCTTATAAAACCTCCATGGACAGGGAGGAAAGACTGCCAGGATGTGACAAAGCTGCTAATCAACAAGCTCCATTAAGAACCTTATTAGAATGTAATTAATCAACAATAAACATCTACCTTAATTAATGTGTTTAAGCTTACTAATTCCCTAAAATCCATTCACAAACATCCCTAGATCCTATCTTGTATAAACAGCTTCCATTACAGATGGAAACAACAGGTATGCTCCATTTAATGACCCCATTAAACATAGTCTTTTTATGCTACTGTGAGGTATTATAAAGGGTTAATTTACCCTCCCTTCGCCAATGCATTGATAAACAGTATATCAATAAAAACAACAACAAAAAACAGATCAGCCAACAAATGAATGTGATACAGTTTTAATACTTCTAGGATAGACAGTGGGTGGACAAACAAAAGGAGTACTACCTCCAATAGGACAGGCAAATACATTTATGAACACCATTAACAGTACAAACGAGATGTGGAAAGTCATACACACACAAACACAAAAAATCATATCAGTCTCTAGTCCAAACGTGAGCTAACAAGCAAGCAAGCAAGCACATCTCTTTAACTCCCACCTCTGCTTGTGGATCCACAGCATTGATTGACCATTGAGGTGACCAGCTAATTATGGATACAATGTCTGGAGTTAGCAGACAGATTTTTATGTCCTATTATGATTTTGAAGACCTCAGCCATTAAAGTGATCTGATAGAAGTTCTTATGTCTTTCACCATTCATCATTTATTTTTATATCGTTTAGTTTAGGGCTGAGGGGGAGTCAGGGTGAAAGATAGGGACCAACCCGTCACATCCATCGAGTCCAGGTCGGGATTGAACCGTGGATCCCTGAATCTGTGAACCAACCACATTAACTTACCTGCACCAGCAAACAGCATTA
>JAYJMC010885592.1:0-14356 GCA_036873965.1 Neoagarum fimbriatum | reverse complement strand
GAACCTTCGACCGCATGCAACACCTTCCCCTCAAGGAAGTGAACCCCTACCTCGCAAACCAAACTTCCGCCTACATTTTCCACGACCGTGTGTGGTCGACGACGCGAATGTCTCAGAATACGACTTTCCGCCGGTCTTGTGGTTTAACGTGATGATCTATTTCTGGTTGAACCATTCCTACTGCTGAGACAGGTCCATTTCGTGCGGGGTAAAGATTTGTACGTGCCGTGAAGAGGCTGAAATATATTCAACATGCTACTCTACGTGGTCATTCACGACACAGCACGAGCAAACAATACGGTGCTCGAAATATGCCTGGCATATACTACCGTGGCCATTCCTGAAACCTTGATGTTTTGCGCGACAATGAACACGGACGCTCACGGCGGATTGAGAAGCCTCTTCGCACCTTAATACTACTCTGGCCAGGTCAAGGATCGCGCGGACCTAGACGGGTCTACGTCCTTAGTATATTTGGCCAACACCCTGCGGGAGGTCATCACGGCCGTTCACCGGCTGATGGCCGGGTCCGCTTCTTCGCCCAGAGGCAAGGGTGGGGAAGTGATGCGGGCTGCCATAGTCGTGGAACACACGCCGTTAGCTGATCGAGGAGAAAGAACGCTCCGTGTAAGGCTAGCGCTTCCCGGGGATGGGTTCGTTGCTCCCTGATGGCATTTGTGTTTGCTGCAGTCGATGTTCTTGAAGTGTCCGTTCTTGAACTTCGCAGTCGCGCCCAACCTCAGTTGCCACGCTTTCGGTAGGATGTTTGCTGAGATTGTACTCCTTCTCGGAGCAGGAAATATCTCACGAGTGCCATACCGGAGGATTCACGACCCATGCTACGATAGAGGTATCCCTTTTTGCCGAAAACATTTATGACTGGCGGGCTGCTCAACACAGGAACTACCCAATATCGTTCGAAATATCAAGAATGTTGTTCGTTCTAGACCTAGGCCATGGGATGATGCATCGGGCTAAACGTTAAGTTTATCTGAAAGTCAGGTTTTGGGTGAGGTGTGGAGCTCCTCACGTGAGGAGCCCCGGGAAAAATGCCTGCACCCCTACCGTAGCACGCCTCTCACGGCAGTCAAAAACGTTCGCATTAAACGTGGGTGACGCGTTAGAATTTGGCGGTCGTCGATGCCCTTGTTGCGTACTATTTCGTCGGTATTGCATCTTAAGAAGACGTTCTGGAATGGGAATATTGGCTTCAAGTCAGCGTTCATTTCAGATGCTGTGAGGTTGACTTTGTCGACGTCATCTATCCTATCACAAGCGCGAGCACTTCGAATGCACGTCTGGCGATTGTAAGGTGTTTGTAGATAGGCGATATATTCCCGTTTTTTTAGGTTCACCAGGAGTGCTATTTGTTCTTCGTCACCTCGATGAAGTGGTTCACTACACACTGAATATATCGTTCACCGGCCACGTTCTTGTACAGCCATCGCATGATCGAGAGGCTGCGTGTTAGGCCAACTCGTTGCAACTGCTATTCATAGCGCACCTAGTCAGTAACTTCGCCACAACCATTCATATTGGAGCTGAGCTACGGTTGGGATTTCGCGCTGGGGTCCAACCATTATTCACTGAATCAAGCTGCGTTATCAACGAGCTACCCAATGTATTTTAGATGCGGCGTGAGTTTTAAATACTCTAGTATTCTTTAGATACCAAGCCCGCGAGGATGTCCTTACGTGTTATTATAAAATCGGTTTGCTGAAGATCGGTTGTTGGGTGAGGTATCGACCGGTGCCGCGGTCGGCGGGGCACCTCTTGGTCCTTCTCTTTTGCCGCCGATGAGAGCCACTCGGGGGAGGGACCACTAAAGTTTGATATCTCTTTGGATTCACCTTACATTTGATACCAGGTATCTCTTTGGATTCGCGATATGCACCAACCACGTTGGGATGTATTGTTAAGCCGTACCAGAAAAACAAAACTACCACAGTACGTAGTGAAAACGGGGGCAACTCCCACCCCTACCGTAGCACCAGCCTATATAGAGTTGCGGGACTGACGCATGCTAGCAATAGTACTAGAAATAGTACAAGTAACAGCAGTAGCTTTAGTAGGGTAAGGGTAGCCCCTGGATGTTCTGAAGCTCTTCTCGTGAGAACCGCTACATCTCATCCAGCAACGAACTTTGAAAAACGCGACATAAAAGAATGGGCGAGATTGTCATCGAACGAATGCTATTGCTGACCACATGTGGAAATTCTACAGTAGTACAAAATGTATTGGGTAGCCCCTCGGTTGAGGAGCCCGGTCCGCGAGAAACGTGTGTGCTCAACTCAAATGTGCAACCTCTGTCGTAGCCCGGCTCGGAACAACGTGATATACTGAAATTGACAACGATTACTGTAGTTTGAGGGTGAGAAGTCGAACCGGATTACTCTTGTCTCGAAAGCTGTACTCTGTCTCCAAACCTCTGCGTGCAAGGGTGTACTGCTTCCGAAGGAGGTTGTAATATTAGAGGAGTACGAAATCGCACCCCCATTAAACTGCCAATCGTTTGCTATTAGGTATAGGTTTGAACGTCGGTGTGACTCTGCACTAGTGGCTATATGTGGATAGTCTCGAAGACGCCAGCGACGTCGCTCTAAGCAGCTGCTTAATACAGTGTTTCCCTTTCATCCGTTCTTTGATCCTGAGTTACCACTTAGTCCCACCTGATCAGTAAAACGTAGGGCGGCGGCATCATATACTCACACACCGTCCTTCTAAGAGTAGAACCAATCGGTCCAGTGGCCATATGTGGATAGTCGCGAAGACGCCAGCGACTTCGTGTCAAGCAGCTACTAAATACAGTGTCTTCTAATACAGTGTTTCCCCTTTTTCCGTTCTTTGATAATGAGATACGACTTAGTCCCACCTGATCCGTAAAACGTAGGATGACGGCATCATATACTCACACACAGCCCTTCCAAGAGCAGAACAAATCGGTACAGTACTCTGCAGCCGGTACTGGCGGGTACATCAAACACGACAAAGCCCGCGACACGTCGTGCACTGTAACTCTCGACACATCGGTCCCGCCAGGTTATTTTTAGAAGGCGGTCTCCTAACGCGGCGGTCCAGCTCGTTTTTCCGTACTGGCCGTCCCCTATAATGCGGAGGTCCCCGGCATGACCGTTCTCTACGGCGGCCCCGAAATGGAGCGGCCTACCTGGGTCACAATCCTCTTAGGGCTCTGCTAACCCGGCGGTTCCCTAACGCACTACAGCGTCCATACGAACAACGGTGTTCCAGGTACTGCAGATTGTGACGCCTATGCTAATACCTACAGGTATCGTATACACAACATTATATAAGAGTGACACGAATAGAAGAGCGTTAGGACTGTCCTGTTCTGAGGGGCTCTTACATCGGGTACATAACTGGCTGTACCCCGGATGAACTACAGGACAATCGTTGGATACTGTAGTTTAGTCGGCGGTACGAAAGCTAACAGACATATATATATATAATATATATATATATATATGTTGTCACCGTCACGTGGTGGGGGGAAAAGGAAATATGTTTCTCAACCGTGGCGAAGTGGCTCGCAAATCTATCACATTGCAAGCAACGCAAGCACGATCAGGAAGAAGCGCAGTCGCTCCACTCAGAAAAGAGGTTGCAGCATATATTGTAATAATATTTCTGATCGGGAGTCCAAAGGACAAGCTGGGTGGGATCGTGATACCTTGGGGTAATGGGTTGACGTATCATACTCACAGAAAAGCAGCGCCGACGGACTAAACATACACACAGTTTTGTTCGATGGGATATACAAGTACAAGCGGGCCAGGGAGGCAATGAAGACAGACATCACGCTGCACGATATCAAGCGTAACACGAACAGCATATTATGTGGGGGCACACCGACGTCAGCCAGACCACGTGAGCGGTCCCGAACTGCAAACAACGAACTAAAACAAGCTTCCACATCAACAATCTCGAACTTGTTGTATTACTAGACGAGCGAATTAATGTGGAGTTTCCGTCCGTGCGTACGGTGGGGATCTCCTCGTTTTTTCAGTAGGCTTAGGCTGGCCGCTGGCACACGCACCCCTCGCCATGACATCACATGTTATATTCCGACACGCCCACGCCATCGCACAGGTGTCGTCGTCAGGGAACATCTCACTACAGCACCAGTACACGGTAGTAGTGAAGTGTATGCTGTTGCAGTAGAACACGAAAGGATACACGGCAGAGCAGACCAGCAGCAAACAGCTTATGACGTACTGTAGAACAGTACCCGCACGTAGTGAGTGGAAATCCTACAGCACCGGAGCACAGCGCTATGTTTTTTGTTGTTGTTTTCACCATTGGCTCATGTGCTAAACCGTGTCTGTGGTCACAGGACAGGCTTCGATAACGCTGGAGTAGAATCATACCTCAGACAAACACATGGAAACAAATTATTCGAAGAAACAAGGAAACATGGCGGAGAATACGCAAGACAATATAGCAGCCGATTTCAAAAATAAGAAAAGCCTTTCCGATCAGGGTGAACATGTTTTTTGGTTGTTAAGAGATGTATTTCACTCCGTCAAGATAGACACTGTAAAGTAGACATTGTCACAGCTGGCGATCCCACCAATATGATTAATAATCAGGAATGGCAGTATCGAGATACCACTGATCCCGATATGCTACTGGCTACAGCGCTGCTGCACTGTCTGATTCCGACGCCATACTTGCCGGATGCGACGACTACATGAGCTACACTGTCTGAAGTGCTGCCTGTATTAGCACTAAGACGAGCGAAAACGAAAATAGCAATAGCACTACCCACTACCGGTATCGCACGCTCCAGTCATGTCGCAACAGCACTACAGTACCCGCTACCGGTTTAGCCTACCCATTCACGTGACAATAGCACTACCCAATAGCGCTATTGTGACGTGATTGAGGCTAGCTGTTGACAGTGCACATACGAATATTGGGTAGTGCTATTTTCACGCGACTAGCTACTGGGCAATGCTATACAACCAACAAGATCAGAACATCAACAAACTAAATGTCGTTTTTTTTGTCGCTATATATAGAAATACAGACAAAACGGAAATAATAAAATTCACTCGGGGGTATGGGAAATATACTTGTATGTATTTTTGGTTTCGAGGAGAATATATCAATGATCCATGAACTCTGCATTTATGGGCGGGGCACCTCCCCCCGAAATACCAACGTTCTTATCTGTTTCTCGACCCTGTCAAGGCTGATTATATTTTTGTTTGGTTTGCAATCGATACCTGCCATCAATATTCATATTATCTAGGTTAAATTTGACTCGTGAGGGGAATAGGCCTCTAAAAATCAAGAAAAAATGATGTCCCCGATTCTCGTTCTCATTCGAAAGGATTTCTTAATTAACAAAATCGGATCGTACATGGAGATTTGCAAACCCACAAGCAAGCAAGGGGGGATGTGGCAAACCGAAAAAACAGGATCCACCAACAAAAATCGCTACAGTAATTGTAGCTATATGAATACGCTCGCGTGTGTACACAACTAATGAATGAATCTAAAGAACGAAACAAGCGAAATTTGAAAATATGCGAAACCGGGGATAAACGAACGAAAGGGAAGCACTGGAGGCACAAGTTGAGAGGCGAGGAACTCCGGGCGGCGCTACGTGTGGTACGTGCGTCATGCGAAGGCACGAATCCTGAAAGCGACGGCCACAACCAGGCGTCCGTCGATTAGACCGGACCCCCTCTCTCTCACCCACCCCATCCACCCGCACGTTGGTATCCGCTGTTCATTTCTAGTTTGCAACTGTCTTGCGTCGTTGTGCTCCTCTATTCGTATTTGCGTCATGATCTAGCAGCGGCAGCTGCAGTAGTACAGGCGGAGATCCGCAGGATACGAGCAATAAGCAGCATCCTATACTACGCAGGATACATACTGTAGCTACTATAGTTTCAGCACCAATCATACCTGGTAGCATGCACCTGTACCAGCGATCATGTGTATCGTACAGATCCAGCCAGACAAGCACTGACTTTCTATGTACAGCAGTGACACTGTGTATAGCAGCACTCAATATTGTTGGCGAAAAGACCAAGGCACCCACGTGTTTGCAGCGTAGGACCCCAAGGGCTGAGTCCGCGTGCTGAACACGCCACCTTTTGGAGCTCGCCAGCAGCAGCACCGCCACCAAATCGACAGCAATACGGCGACCGGGGGGAACTCGTGACGGCGTGCGATGAAACAAGTCCCACGAGTTAGCTCCAGCACGCTCGCTTCTGCGGATGGCGGGTTTGTTGAAACCGGGCACGACCATCTCTAGCAATCAGCAAATACCGCGAAATCGCGATTGTTGCAACCAGACATAACACAGCAAACATACACACAGACAGACTATTTATTTCATGGAAGCCTGTACGCACCCCGCAATGAAGAGGCTTGTTTTCCACATTACCAAAAACTGCCTCAGTACAGTACACGTTTACCCGGTTTAGATTCCTGCGTATTATTTCTGGAATCAACGAGCATTCTATACAGACACAGCACTACAGGATTAGCTTAAACACAATATAGGCAGGCGGTGGGTGAAACTATTTAGGGAAATGGTCAAATGGGGACCCCCCCGAATGTTTCAGCCATTTGAGGGGGTATGGAAAAGTACACGTTCGAGCGAGGCGCCCTCGCGTTCCCCACCCTACCGGAAAATTTACTATATGATGCGTAGGAAAAACGCGACACGCAAAGCACGCACACATTTCTTGTTTGGCTTCGGGCACGTTATCGGCGCTGACGTCACCGTAGCACATGAGCCTGTACAAGGAGAACCCCTTTTTACTTGGACATGGGGGGGGGGGTAAGTCCGCGCAAATCTATTATTTTTGTGGATAATCCTGTTTTGGGGGTCAGCTCCCTCCCCTATCAACGATAATATGCAACCCCATTCGATACGTTCGATGTCCCGGCCTGAATCAGTTCTCAACTCAGACACAGGGAGGATTAACGATAGTGTGAAGAATATGAGGTTTGCACACCGACAATACCTGTGATGTGTTTGCAGCACATCGACCTTGTGCCGCACAGCTTGTCTCTCAAAGCTGCCACGAGTAGAGTACCGGATTGCGAAGTGCAAAGTCACCGATGCACCGGTTTCGTGCGCTCGCAATGAATCCATACGACAGTGCCAATCAAGTACGGTGATGCTTATACTGTACATAATAGGTGCAGACTATTGGACCAAATATTACTTAGAAGCTCCAAGCAGTATATATACCGGCGTGGTGTTCGTCGTGTTACGGTCGGTCAGGCTCCACGGCAGGACAACGATAAGGGTCCAGAGAGTTATACCGGCCTCAGCAAATGGGGTATCCCGAATGGCCTCCCCAGGTTGCGCGATGAGCTCCTCGTAGAGGACATAGCATATTGAAGGGAACCCGTACAGTCTTAGTCCTATGTGGCAAAAACATTATCCGTCGCTGGCGATGTCGCGGTGGAAGGCTTGTTTTAGGGTCGTTGCGTCCGATGTTGGGTTTCGTTTGACTGTTACTCCATGTGAAATACGTTAAGGCGACGACGAACGATTCAACGTGAACCCTCCTCCCCTCGGCCTGCACACCGGACGAATGTTATGAGATTGCCATTTCACTGCTGCCGAGGGTTCACGGGCGGATTCCGCATCGGGGCTGTCAACTCCGATCGATGTCATCAACCTATAACCGACCAAAGCTCTAGTACGACCAGATTTTGCGTTTGTGGCGTCGCGTGTTGGGCGTGCACACCCCGGAACTCATCGGAGTACGGCTGCTTGCTTGATGTCCAGTAAGTACGTTAATTTGTGTCATTTCCAGGTATTGTGGTGGGGTGCCGCCCCGTGTTTATTTCGACATTCGTGGACCAATTAAGGCCTGACAAGATGGCTTTACTTTGTGCTCCCGTCAATCGTCTGTGGGGATGGTGGGTGTGAACGTACGGATTATCTGAGGGGTCGGGACGTTGGCTAACAACATATTTTCGATGTTCTTAGATCCAAATGTTTGAACCAAACGCCAGAACAGCCTACCCTTGAAAACAACAAACACTGATATTGAGTGGCTGGGGTACTTCTCCGTGACCGTTCTGAATTCGTTTCCCCACGGTTGAGTCGAGGTTGTTGATATCTTGGTTGTATACTTTGAAGTATGATTTTCCACCACCGAGCATCTGTTGCTGTTTTGGGCGCTGTATGCGTCTGCTCTCGGCGTTTTCAGGGCATACAAATACCATCACCCTTTGGTCGCGGCATGGAGTCAGCACCATTCGCCCCCGAGCAAACACATTACGCAAACCCACCTAACCTAACTAGGAAGCGTCATGTTCCCGCCAGGCACCTTTGAGTACGTTTTTCCCCCTTCTGTTCGACATGTTTCACCGTTTTCCTAGTTTTGAAACGATTCCTTCTACCCAGTTGTCTTCCCTTTTGACACGCGCCTCGTAAGCACCATCCAGGATGAATCCTCACGTCATCGGCGTGGCTCTGTTAACCACCCGACCCCCCACCCCCCCCCAGATATTCCTTGTCCGCTCTTTGAAACCTCAACGTTGTAGGAAATTCAGAAATACAACTCGTTGGGAAGACACGATATGTATAACGGAACCACACTACCGACAACACTCCTGCTACATACACCTGAAAATGTTTCGCACAAAAAACCTAAGACTAAAAGGGAGGGGACAGGTTGTGTGCAACTTGGATATGCCTGCGACAGGAGTTTAAGGCCATCAGCGGGAGACCGACGCACTGCCCATCAGGCCGTAACAGCGCCGTCTGCGGGGGCCGCGACCCTGACACGGAGAGCACCATCGCCGGACATAATCGGCAAGAATTCGACAACCACGGCAGGGCGGGGTCGTGTTCACCCTTGACGCCGGACGACGAATCGGGTGCGGCCATCAGACAGCGTGCAGCCTTGATTACCTTGCGCAGGGTGTTGGACAAATACACCATCGACGACGAGCCTGTTTCGTCCGCACGAGCCTTCACCTTGCGAGAGGTAGAAAATAATTGCAGACAAATTACAATAATGCGCAGTTGAGTGGAATCGTCGCGAAAAGTGACCACGCTGTACAGAAGCCACAGGTACACGAGCGTTGAACGCAAACAGCAGGATTCGTCATTTGCTTGAGGTCATGTACTCATACACGCAAAGTCTGTGTTGCCACATGCAGCTTGCCTCCGATTTCATCAACGCCATTTCCCATCGCATTTGGAGCATGTCGCATCGATGATGCTTAAGGAATGGACCGTTTCAACTGCGCCTGTTTGTAGAGAAAGGATTGGCTGGGTAAAATCGCACCATTCGTCCATGTACGCCAGGAAATATAAAAAAAATCCTTGCAACTTTCATTATTGGTGTTTACCGCCAGGAACTGCTTCATCGCCCAGAAGCTCTCTGCTTTTGGTGGAAGTAAACCCGGATGTTATCGAACAATCCTCGCTGCCGGAAGAGCATGAACCTTTTCCTGACGTGGTTGGCGAACACACACATAACATCATAAATAAGGGGAATGCATGAGTAGGTCCGTTAAGCCAATAATGATCTTGCGAATGTTTTATGTAACAACTCTACGGGGGCAACAAACAACGTCTGTCCGGTTAATGATGAAAACCCGGATGTGCTCCGTCCCGGCATAGTAGGGGATGCGAGGGTCTATGACCATACAAATGCGGACATGCACGAATTGAGTACAATCCCCCGTAGTACTGGTATAACACAAATGTATATAAGAAGAAATGTCGATGGTGACTTAATCAGAGTACTCGACTACGCAGCGCATGTCTAGAGGGTTAGCAAATTTTGTCCAATCGACTCCAGGTAGGGTAGGGGTGCACACAACACTTTCTGAGGGTCCTCACTTGAGGAGCTATATACCAAACTTTATTGGATGAAAAAAAACGTGCTACCATACCCGATGAAAAATCCCATGACCTAGGTATATAACGAATAACATGTCAATAAGAAGAATAACATTCCGACATGTTAAGGAGCGCAGTCATCCAGAAAACGTTTCAGGAAAAATGTGCTAATTCTACCATAGCACGTACGTGTCAATCTAGTTAGGATAATAAGGAATCTTCAACTAAGGGACAGCCAATATCGTTGGAATGACAATATCATCCTTCAAATACCATTAGTAGTATTTCGTCTCATGCCTACGCCATTTATTCGCAAAGTTTCAGTTTTGAGATGATAAATAGAGTTCGTAAAATGACAAGGTTCAAAATTATTTGGCATTCCATAAATAGTTACGTCGTCCGTGGGCTGAAATAAACGCATACAGCAGCGGATGGTAACGATTAGTGTGCAAACCCACCTCACCCCTCCCTCCTGACGAGAACAGCAGACCGTCACGTTTTTCTCTCAAGTCGTTTTGGATGCTGCTTGTGCCATGGGTAGCAGACCCCCGTGTTGGAGGAGTCTCGCAGGGGTCAATATCTGAGCGCACCAAGAGAGACATGCCGTCCAGGTTCATCTGAGGCACGGTTCAAAGTTCAATTCTCCAGTTCATTTGTATCACGAATAGCTCGTCATGTCCGTAGGTTGGTGTATAATGGCCTGCCAATATTGGTTAGGCGCTCCGTGTTGTTATTACGACCGCGACCGTTTCGGTGAATATTGACGTTGCCGAGCTTTCCACCGAAGGCGGCGTTTTCTGAAACAAATACATTGAAAATTGTTCGAAATCGATTTTTGGGGGATTTGGAAGGGTTACAATTTACAGTAGTTTCAAATAGTTTAAATTGTGAGAGACGAGGTCACTGGTGCTACGCTAGGAGGGATATCTCCATTTCCACTACCGCGTTTTGGCCTCACGGGCGGGTGGCTCCATGCTTCACTGAAGCTTTCACGTAAACATGTTTTATTCCTGTAGCCTAAAACCCAGTCCCGAGTTACAGTAGCCAAACCAAAAAATATAAAAATATCGTGACGGCAAAAAAATAGTACCCCGGCCGAATGACCCTGGGAGACTGAGAACACAGGGCCTAAAAATGACCCCCCTACCGTAGCAAGAATGAGGTACTGACCTTCACCACTGCGGAGAAGCTTTCGCCGTCGGGAAGAGTACGAAAGTGCTATATCTTAAGGTTGTTTGCGAAGCTTCCAGCATATCCCGGGTAGTGGTCCCCTCGACCTGTTCCCATGCGGGAAAACACCAACGTTGGGTTTGCCCTCCGACTGTTCTCCACACCATGAACGAGGAACCATAACGGCTTGGTACGGAAGCTGTTCGGCTTAAAGCTTGATGTCCTTAATGGTACAGAACTTGAAGCACGACATACACATGATACAACAAACATTCCAACTTGAGGTTTCGGATGGGATGAATTTTGGCATTGTACGGGTAAGGCCAATAATATTCTGGCAGCTTTAGGAATATTGTCGTCATCAATATATGCTTTGAAGTACCTGACCCCAGCTCATTTATAAGAACACATTCCGTAGATACCTGCTAGTTTATGCCATCGATGTTTGGGGGCCTGAAACAGGGACCCTGATAAGAGGGCTTAGAGGAGATACCAGTCCCTATGTTCGGATGTACAATGCGTTTTTTCGTAAACGTTTACTGTAACTATTTGACGCCCCTCTTCGTTCGTGAATTTGTATTTTTCAGTTGTTTGAACCACCTGCTCGTATCCTGTTCGCGACCACGAATCCCATGCAGCTTATGCTGTTTTTTGCATCGCTTTGTCACCCATCTGGCAACAGCACAACTCGCACAACTCGTTTCAGGCCCCCATATCCAGGCATCGCATCGGCCCCACTCATAGCTCATGACATGTGTTATGCCAATGGACATCAAACCCGATACCATCCGTGTGTGGGTGTGCCGGTTGTCTTCCGTGCCGGGCACCCGCAGTCCAAATAATCGTTGCTACGCGTTTTAAGCGCCGGCGACATCGGCGTTCGATATGGCCGGGGACCTGTGTGTAGCTGTCGACAACCGAAATGCTCCATGATAGAGGTGTACATGGCATTGCTTGGTCATTTGCTCGGCAACTGCGCAAATCTCGGGCGTGGCTCCGACTTGGACCTCCGGCCGCGTAGCCTCACACCAATCAATCGTGATTGGAACAACATAATCCCGGCGCAACCACTTACGATATTTACAGGGTGATCGTCGTGGGCTGGCCGAGATCAAATGTGTCTGTGCCCGTAATTAACGCGCAGCCGAGGTCCAGGGTGAGGGGCACATGGGCACATGCTCAAACCACTAGTATGGGGGAAGTGCGCCAATAACACCCATCATCGAGGTGGAGAACCCCCATAAGAAAGCGCAGACGGCGCATGTGGAAATAATCACAAGAATACTGTAGATATATGGAACTCTGAACTGACACACCCCATCGTTTCTTAATCTCGAAACATTCGAAGGTGCCAACGCAGCGTGTCAAAACAGAGGCGCAAATAACTGCACCGTAACAATATGTAGGGATTAACGTCACCTTGGGACAAGGGCATGGAGCACATGAGATCCCCCGTGGCCGTAAGTGTACAGACGTTAATGTGTTGACAATAGCACGTTCAGCAGTTCCGGGCTCTCCCTGAACGTAAGAGGTCGAACCGTGTTCATTCAACCCTGAGACCTCTTACTGGTACAATGGGACAAAGTAGCAGGGCCAAAAGAAGGAGGTTATAATACGGCGGCCACTCGTTATAGGGCGGTCGAAGTCGGTTGGCGCGACGGTAACTCTAAATACTACCGCCAATACGAATAAGGAGGTCTCTCAATATAGATCGGCGAAATTATCTTCCCACTATATCGCCTTATATAGGCCAAGCTACTGCTGTACACATAGAGAGAAGGACGTACACAAGACAGACATATAGTCACCGCTGCCCGATGAACCGCGAAGTTGATATGTTAGAGATTGGAGCGCATTGGTTGCTCTGTTCGCAGAGCAAACGTCTTGTGGGAGGTATGTCGTTAGTGAAGAAGGCCATACTGGGGGCCGGTAGATGCAACACCCCTTCGCACCGTTGCCGCACCCACACGAGCGCAACGAACAACGACGGAACCCCCCCCCACCCCGCCCCTCACGCCCATACCGCCAGTGTAACGGTTGATGCAGTGTGAGCTCACACATAAAAATTAATCCAGAATTAACTCACTTATTGCCGGGGCTGCCGCAGAACATGTGTAGATTGCGCAGATTAGTCCTCTTCGTGACCATGTATACGGTGTCCTTATCGAAACCGGGCGAAGAGATACCGAGCGAATGGAAACGGGGCTCATGCGGGCTGAATGTGTGGCTGCTGCTATCGTTGTTTTTCTTCGTACTACATGGCGAACGTGAAACCCCGACCGCTCGGCGGGGCGTACATGCGAGGCGCACCAGGGACGATGAATCGAGGATTTCCGCTTGTTGACGTCGAGCTCTAGTTGAAGCAGGCGACAATCTTCGACCCAGTCGGAAGGACGCTACTTTCGCCACTCATGTACAGTGAGGTACCCGATTTGAGAGCGTCTAAAACAAAAGAAAGCGGACGTTACCCTTTTAGAAACTTAGCCCTTGCTTTGGGTACATTCCACATAGAGTGTGGGATCAGGGTCTAAGTGTAAACAGGGTAAAAACCGGTAAAAAACGGTCAAACCGGCATTCACGCCTGGTGGCGCCTATTGTACAACTTACCTGGAAGTATATGGTTGTGACGCCTATACTAAAACCTGCTTGGAAAACGTTACTCAATCTGACCCAAAAAAGCGGCACGGATACACGAGCAGTACGCCTGTTCCGAGAGGCTCTTCAATCGGGTACCCCACCGTAGTAGATTTTATTTCGGAATCGGGTACCCCACGGTAGTAGAGTTTATTTCGGGTGTGTTTTGAATCTCAGTGCTCACAGAGATGGGACGTGGATTTTGTTTGGTTTTGGTCGTAAAACAAGCTGTCGATAACACAACAGCGAGTAGGAGATGTGTGAGACAGCTGCGATCTACCTGTCCACTGGGTTAATCATCGGCCTGTCAGTGTTTCTGCCCATCCACTCAAACGAGGGTGCCTCTACATATCTATGTGCAACTTTCACCCGGCAATATTTTAATGCCAAGATGTCTCCCTCATTCTTTAAAGTGGGGTAAGGCAAAAATGTAGAAAACGACGCAGTTTTATTGGTCAAGACCCAAAAATATGAACTGTTTACCGAGCGAGATAGAAAACGGGTTTTGATTACGACAATGCTCATTGGCCAAAAGGCCGAAATCGCCCCGAAATTCGCACCGCGCTCACTGGACTGTCATGTTTCGTGTACAAGCGGCACCGTCCTCTGGTGCCAACACCATCAGCAGCAGCAGCAGCAGCAGCACAGCACCACCACCACAGCGGCAGCACCACCGCAGCAGAGAGACCACCAGCAGCA
>JAYJMC010874566.1:0-14537 GCA_036873965.1 Neoagarum fimbriatum | reverse complement strand
AAACAACATGGAGAAGTATATTTCCTTCAGCCTACGAAGTCTGAGGTTTATAGATTCAGCGCAGTTCTTGTTGGCCTCCCTTGATCGTCTTGTTTCATCCACTTCGAAAGATGCGTTCCATCTGTCATCGATGATAGAACCAGATCAAGAGAGACTCAAACTGATACTGCGCAAGGGTGTATATCCCTACGAATATATGAACAGTTGGGATAAGTTCAACGAGACGCAGCTTCCACCAAAGGAGTCATTCTACAGCAAGCTGACTGATGAGGGTATATCAGAAGATGATTACGAGCATGCACAGGATGTGTGGAACACATTCGGGTGTCATACAATAGGAGACTATCATGACCTATATCTGAAAAGTGATACTGTCTTGTTGGCTGATGTGTTCGAAAACTTCAGGGCAACGTGTCTGAAGCAGTACGGTCTTGATCCTGCACACTATTACACAAGCCCTGGTCTGTCTTGGGATGCCTTACTGAAGAAAACTGGAGTAGAAATGGAGCTATTAACAGATTACGACATGTTCCTGTTTGTGGAGCGTGGGTTGCGAGGTGGAGTTTCAATGGTGAGTCGTCGGCACTGCAAGGCCAACAATCAACAAGTCAAGGGTTATGACGAAAATAAGCCAACGACCTACATATCGTATCTAGATGCCAACAATCTATATGGCTGGGCCATGAGCCAGTGTCTTCCAACGGGTGGATTCCAGTGGGTTGACGATCCATCCAGTCTAGATGTGACCGATCAGCCCGAGGATGCAGACAAAGGCTACATACTGGAGGTAGATTTGGAGTACCCAAATTGTCTCCACCACAGCCATAATGATTACCCGCTGGCTCCAGAGAGATTACAGGTGCAGCATAATTGGCTATCTCAGTATCAACAAGACCTGCGGGAGAAACTGGGGGGTTCTCTCGAAACGGAAAAGTTGGTGCCTAATCTCAGAGATAAAAGCCGTTATGTGTTGCATTACCGAAACCTGAAGATGTATCTGGAGCAGGGCATGAGATTGAAAAAGATACACAGGGCATTGAAGTTTGATCAGTCTGCCTGGATGGAGCCTTACATCAGATTGAACACTGACCTCAGGAAGCTGGCGACTAGCGATTTCGAGAAGGACCTCTACAAGTTGATGAACAACTCAGTGTTTGGAAAGACTATGGAGAACCTGAGGAAAAGGGTAGATGTTAAGCTCGTCAGATCTCACGAGGAGGATAGGCTACGTCGGTATCTGGCACGACCAAACTTTGCAAGGTCTAAAGTGTTTGACGACGATTTGGCTGCCCTGCACATGTACAAGACCAGTCTGTATCTGAACCGCCCGATATACGTGGGTATGTCTATCCTGGATCTAAGCAAGCTCCTCATGTACGACTTCTACTATAACCATCTGAAGCAAGAGTATGGCGACAGAGTAGGTCTTCTCTACACCGACACAGACAGTTTGCTCGTTGAGATACAGACGGAGGACGTGTACGCTGACATGGCAGACCACATGGATCTCTATGACACAAGCGACTATCCACGCGATAGCCCACTCCATAGTACCATCAACAAGAAGGTGGTGGGTAAGATGAAAGACGAGTGCGCGGGTGTGGTTATAGACGAGTTTGTAGGGCTGAGACCGAAGATGTACTCCATCATGAAAGCCGACGAGCGAGTGATAAAGAAGGCCAAGGGTGTGAAGAAGAACGTTGTGAAGAAACAGATACGCCACGAACAGTATAAAGAGTGCCTGTTCGAACAGAAGGCATTCCGTCATGGGATGGACATGTTGAGGAGCGAGGGTCATATAGTGTACGGGCTACATGTGACAAAAACGAGTCTGAGTCCTATGGATACAAAGAGGTGGATAGCGGCCGATGGTATAAACACGTTGGCTCACGGACACAAGGATGTAAAGACGCCTCTGGACGAGTATGTGGAGGAGCTCCTCAATGATCTCTAGAGCGCAGGTTGTATTGTTTAAGGCCGCTGGCATCTGGCTCTCTCTGTCTAGCAGACGGCTGGATCGCATCTTCATCTGTGGCAACTCCCTCTCTGTGTTTGATAGTCTGCTCTATCCTGTGCTCTCTGTCTGCAGCAGACACTGCCGTATTGTCCGGTCTACTGTCCGTGTGTACCGGTGGAATGACCAGTTGTAAGTCGTCGAGACGTACGGTCTCACCATTATCTATCACCCCTTTTACACCATCAATCGACGCTACCGCGTGTACTGTCAGACCCCATATCTGCTTGTAGCCTTTCTTGAACGTGGGCCGCTTCAATCTTTTTCTGACTTTGTCTCCGACTTGGAAAGGGTTAGCGGGTGGTTCGGATTTGCCGATGTTGTGTATCAGCAGTTGAGAATCGTGTTTACCAGTAGATGCCTCGTTCGGAGAGAGGTCCAGT
Source organism: Neoagarum fimbriatum (assembly GCA_036873965.1). NCBI lineage: Eukaryota > Phaeophyceae > Laminariales > Agaraceae > Neoagarum > Neoagarum fimbriatum. The sequence goes on along the minus strand of JAYJMC010874566.1, from coordinate 12,140 downwards.
ATGCCCCTGTGCGGATTGTTGTTGTAGGCATTGATGTAGGACTGAAGACGGTCTTGCCAGACAACACTGTCTCTTTCGGTGAAGTCCTTGAATATCATCTCCTTTATCGTCCTCGACAGCCTGTCAATGATTCCCAAGGCCATGTGATCGCCGACCTCCACTGTGTTATGTTCGATGCCAAAGGATTCTAGGAGGTCCTGCACAGGTCTGTTCAGGAATTCCAGTCCAGAGTCGGTCACTATGAGCTTCACGTCTACTTTGTTTAGGCGATCCATGATGGCCTCGAGTCCAGTCCTGGCGGCATCCTTGGTCTTTTTCTTGAGTGGTTCGGCGTATGCCGTTCTGGTGAAGACATCTACGCAGAGAAGGATCCACTTGTAGCCCTTGTTCTGACGGCTGTAATTAGACATGTCCAGCAGGTCGGCGAACCAAAGACAGTTGCGGCAGTAGGCCACGATGTGTCCTTGAATCTGCCTCCTTGTTTTCTTGTGTAACTGGTAGGTCTTCTTTGCAGACACGAAAGCGTCCACCTCAGAGAGCTTTATGGTAGGTTCGTGCTTTTTCATTATGCGGAACAACTTAATGGCAGATGGGTAGCCGTGCTTTGTCCAGGTTTCTTCCATGGTATATCTACCAACGTAGAAAATGTACTATCAGTGCGACTGCAGCGGTTAACCCTAATGTGAAATAGAGTGTGTCGTGTCTGACTTTAGGGGCCTGATTATGCAGAGCATAGGGAGCACGAACGTGTTGTACCACGGGAAGTGTGATTGCTGGCAGAGCTGCTGCACGATGAGGTCGTGGAAGGTTGATGTCATTGACTCCAAACTTCATATCGTCGGTGGCGATGCGGATGTTGTTGTTGTACTGTACCACTGATCCGACGTCTAGTACCATGTTGCTCGGTAGAAGGTATAGGTTGGGTCCCACTGCATAGTCGAGCTTGGTGTGTGTTGTCGTAATGGCGTCTTGGTAGTGTTTGATGGAGTCGACCAGAGTAGACGAGCCATCGCCGGCGATCGCATCCTCCAGTAGAGCTTGCAGTTGTTTCTGTACATCGAATGCAGTGCTGGTATTGCCTACTATGGCATTTCTGGTTTGGGCTTGGGCACCCAGGATGCAGTAGACGTATGTCCTGATGGAGTCGTTGATCCGCTGAATGCCCGCACGAGTGAGACCTTTGCCTTCTCGAGATATGAAATTGACCCAGCCGAGGTCGTTCTCTTGCTGTATGTGAGTGAAGACCTTGGGCAGTCCTTTCCAGTTCATGATTCTCCAGTCGGTTCTGGATTGAACCACGCCAAATTCTCTGGAGTAGATTCTCCCCATTCCGCTGATGGGCCCAATCTTGGCTCGGAAGTCGAGGTTTACGTTGATGTCAAACTCCCTGCATATCCTCTGGTATGCACTGCGGTTAATGTGATTGTCCATCTGGTTGAAGTTGTCGTTTCCTGGTAGGGGGCACTGCATCTCGGCCAGAATCTTCCTCGTCTGGAAGTACACGTGAAATCGAAACAGGCTTAAGACGAGTGCTAGAGAAGGACGGTTAAGGTGGCTCTCCCATGATATCCCGCATCCGCTGGAGGCGCACCACACAGCAAAGTTTAGCTGGTTCTGCCAGTACTTAAGGTCACATCTATGCCACCAGTTTTTGCCCTCGGAGAGGCAGCTGAAGCGCATTGGATAATCTGTGAATATGTCCTCCATTCGTACCTTGAAAGTCTCAGACTGGGATACGGCAATGGTCAGATAGGTCAGTGCCTTCTTGACTTCGTTTCTGTACTCTATGGTTTTTCCGAACGGAACAGCCGGTACCGGGTATAATATCATTGGGTTGTATTTCAGTTCAGGTGGGAACGACATTTTCTTCTCTATGTATAGTGACGAGAAAACATGGAACCAGTGACTGAGGTTATAATGTGGTATGCTACTGGGCAGCCTATCAGTGCAGGAAAGCTGAACGACCATCTGCGGCAGAAGGTAGAGCAGCTGAATCGAGCTCACAGGAACACGTTCGCCGCATTCGTTCACGAGCTGGCGGAACCACAGGAGAGACAGGAACATACGATAGTGGTGGAGCGTATATGGGAAGAAATGTTCTTCGACGGTGTGATCAACTGGGGACGCATACTGTGCTTGGTTGCGTTCGCTGCGTGTCTGGCCAGGCATTACTATCGGGTGACAGAGAATGTAGAGTATCCTGAGCATATAGCTTTCAGAACTAGGATTTTCTTCAATGACTGGCTGGCTCCCTGGGTGATAGAGCAGGGAGGGTGGCAAATGTTGTTATAGTTGGTGTGTCCGTGTGGTTTTTTCTGGTTCTGGGTATACATCGATAATGTCGGCATACGGTAAGCATCTGAATCCATCGCGGCAACAGCGAATTCCACTCGGTCTTAAGTCAGACAGACACCACGAGGTCATCACTCACAATCCGTCGTCCGTTTCAGCAGGGGAGACTCTATATGTTAGGATACCCAAGCTACAGGCGCATACTGTCCTTGTGCCCGGATCGCTGTGTTTGACCTTCGACCTGATCAAGGAGGGTCCCGAGAATAATTACTTCGTCAACAACGTGGTAAGGAACCTACAGGCGCGTGTAGTGGACAAGCTCGGGGGCGAGATACTATCAGACGTTAATCACAGCTTCATCTACCAGACATACAGAGATCTGTGGCTGAGTGGTAAGCAGCGCAAAAACATGATTATGCAGGGCATAGGGAGCAAGAACCTGAGGAAACTGAGGTCTAGCGCAGGAGATGCGGTTAAGACAGACAAGGTCGAAAGCAAACTGGATGCAGTGTTCAAAACCAAATACTGCATGGCCTTGGACTTTGAGGTATATGCAGATCATGGTCCGTTCTATCCCTTCGTAGTCAACGAGGATTTCGTGAGGGAGATAACGTTCAACCAACCCAGATACGTGATCACTGGAACAACTGAAAAATGGGGATACTCAGTGCGAAACATCGCTCTCGAGTACGATACAGTGTATTCGGAGGAGCTCGCCCGACAGGTAGAGGCAGACCTCTCTGCAGGGGTCAGCTTCTTGTACGATTACGTGACACATTTCAGAACGCAGCCCACCGGTAAATCGAGGATGATAAACGTGAACGTGAACGTTCCCAGGCGGTCCATGAAGGGTCTGTTGATATTCTTCCAGGAGGAGTTCGACGATGGAGAGTATGATTCGGAGAAGACGTCGTTCCAGAACCCCGACATCACCAACGTGGACGTGACCATAGAAGGCATATCTCATAAGGTGTTCAAGCAGGGACTGAAGCCTTACCAGCAGTGGTCAGAGATTAGAAGACATTTCATGCCTGAGAACCTGAAGCAGTCAGACAACTCACATATGAGTGAAGTGGCATACTTCGCAGAGGACAGGTACGCTCTCTGGGTAGATCTGAGGAGCACAGAGGACAACGAATTACACGGGACAGGTCTGAGATTAGTCAACACCAAGGACGGAGTACAGTTGGCGATCAAGAGATCCGACTCTGAAGAGTTCACTATGCACGTGTTCGTGGTCGCAGACGCCATGGTCAACATTCAAAACAACCAGTTGAAGGGTATTCTGTTCTAGAGTATAGCAACATGTCGCTGTGGATGGAACCGCCATTCAACATGATCGTGTCGGGGCAGACAAACAGCGGTAAGACGCATTTCGTCCTGGACCTGCTGCAGACGATTTACTGGAAAAAATTCAGCACTGTTGTCATATTCTGCCCGACATTTAGAGAGAACAAGACCTACGAACGTGCATTCGTGATGAAAGATCCGAACGTGATCATACTGCCGCCTTCAGCTGTTCAGGATGAACTGGACAGGATGTTGGCCTTCTGTACAGGAGTGTACGGATGTACTGATTCCCAGACACTCTTTCTCGTTGACGACTGTGCAAACCTCAGGGATACGAAAGCAAAGTCCTCAGAACTAACCAAGTTGGCATTCTCAGGAAGACATCTGAACATATCCGTGTGGGTACTCACTCAGAAGTACAACGCTGTGGTAAAAGACTTCCGAGAAAATCTCAGGATGTTGGTGTTGTACCACCAGAAGGACGAGGATGGTTTGAAACATGCTTTGAGGGAGAACAACATAGTGCCTAAGGAGGAGAGGGATGCAGTGGTGTCTCAATTAGAGAGCCGATCCAGGGCGCGACTAGTGATGCGTCTCGAATTTCCGTTCAAGTATAGAATTTTGTGGCCTGATGTATAAGGCGCAATGGACGATATATTGAGCGAGTTACTGTTGTCAGATGATGTCGTTGACGAGCATGAGACCCAGGTTGCTGCGGAGCAGGACGAGGGACAGCTAGCTGCAACAGAATCAAGGCGACATGTTTTGATTGGGTTGGCACAGAGTGGGCTCTTGGTAAAACTGGGAATTAAACGCTCTGAATCACAGCTGCGGGGGTTGAAACCCAAGCAAGTGGAAAGACTATGGGTAGAGTACGAGAACCGATACAGTGCATCGGTGTCAGATAGTCTAGTGGGTAGCCTTCTGTACGGGTATGCCAGACTGTGTCAGTGGCTGCTTCCTGGAGTGGATGCTGAGCAGCTGAACGAGGAGCTAAAAGACAACTTCGTGGTTAATGCCGAGATAAAGAATCAGGTGAGTCGGTTCGGCAGGTTACTTCAGACTCCTGTGTTGGCTGTCGCTAACTTGGCTGTGATAACTGGCCGACATGCGCTCAGCAAGTCACAACAAGTCACAGACAAGTTACAACAAGATAAGTCACAAGTGACTTTAGCACAAGTCGCAGACAAGTCAGACAAGTAACATTAGCACAAGTCGCAGACAAATTTCTGGCTACCCATATACGATGGATGATACACCAGTAGTCACAGCATCTCAGCCAGCTGTCAGGAAGTCACCAGGACGAGTGGCCTGGGGTAAAAAGTTGGCTGAGATTAGTAGGCAGCAGAGGGCACTGAAGAAGAAACGTGAACCAGCTCCGGCAGTTGCTAGCAATGTGCATGTCGAGGCCAGTGGGACATCCCACGTTTACCTATGGATAGCAGTTGGAGGGTTAGCATTAGGTGCGGGTGCTCTGTACTTTCAGTGGCGGGAAGTCCGCATCACTGAGAGGCAGAGTATTGAGTCAGGAGCGACGGAGTTGTTGCAACCTGCTGCTGCAGCACGGACAGCTGAGCATGTGCCTTGCATCAACAAGCAGAGCAAAAACCGCACCACACGTCTCGTAGACATGATGTGAATTTTCTGAGCACAGATATACCATGAACAATCCGGACATAAAGAACATCACAAATGTGCTATACCATTCAGCCGTACTGAGTGGTCTGACTGTAGGTTACGCCATGCTCGGCAGAAAAATGCTGAGGTTTGACGTGGGAGACCCTTCAAAGGCAGACATTAAGGAAGCCTTCAAACTCACCGTTGCTGTCTCACTGGCAACCATCACAAAGGATTACCTCGAGAAGTCAAAGATTCTGCCGCCTATTATAGGCTAGATGATATGGCGACTCTAGCAGTGATCATAGGCGGCGCTTTGGCTAATGCACTGGCGTTCACAGGAGGGCAGGCAATATATCGGGCTGCGCATGGGGACTCGGGGGCTGAGAGGGAGCGACATGACAGGGCTTTAGAGAAACTGAACAAAGCGACAGTGGCTTGGAACATGAAACGGCAAAAAACCTTGGAATATCTGAACCGCGAAATGCAGAAAGAGATGCAGACAAAACACGACTTTTCAGATGTTGAGGAAGCCTTGGAACTCTACAACTCGACGCACACGGCCAGGCTGCACATCTCACCTCAACCCACTCTAGGTGATTACTATACACCCGGAGACGCTCAATTGAAGAGTGAGTACCTGTTTATATTCGGCAGTGTTATATTGACCGGTATAGTTGCGTACAAATATGTATGATCCATATGGCGTATTGCCCGAGGGTTATGACTCAGAGCTAGTAAAGGCAGCCTTGGACGACCTGGTGAAGGTCGTTAATCCACCACTGCAGTTGGTTGTCAGACCCTCTGCGCACAGTTCGGTACAGCCAGAGTGTAAGAAAAGCACATACGACTGGCGTTATCACCTGCAGTGTCGTCTCAGAGAGGGGGTAATCAAGAGGTTCATAGACGAGCCCATGTGTATGACAATCAGGTTCTGCTTCGCCGACATTGTTCGGTTGTTCGAGGCAACCAGTCAGAGGAAGAACTTCCTGTCATACGGGTTCTTTATAAACCGCATCTTGGAATTACATGGCCGACACCGCGACTGCTTTGGAAAGGAACCTTCCACGAGGCCGTCGCTTAGACAGAATTGGAAACTTTGGAAGGAATATGAGGTATGGTTGCGTGAAAATTCTGGGAGAGATATATACGATGGCGGAATTCGACATGGATGATCCCACCGAGTGGTGGGACGACGAGGGGGCTGAGGAGATTGAGATGCAACCCATTATGCCAGATGATCAGCAGCATGACATCGTCGTAGACGACCTACTCTCCAAGTTCGGAGGGAATCTGGACGCTACCGAGAGGGCGCTGATGCGTCTACAACTAGGAAAAGAAGCAGACACGTGGTACTTTAATACCGAGATGAATGGTGAACCAGTCAAGGTGAAATTGACTGGTCGACAGGGACAGATTCTAGCAAGGTCTACCATACAGAAAGCTAAGGGTGGGTCAGACTTTTTCCATGCACTCGGTCCTGACCGTCCCCCGCGTGTGCAGCGGGTACCTTTGGAACCGACAGTCGTCGACCGGTTGAATGTGGAGGATGAGGTTGAATTACAACAGGAGATAGAGACCATATTGGACGATAACACGGCTCCGTTGCGTCCAGAGGACAGACGCGAGCTGCGAGGCGTTGCGACAACCCTGGCATCGACAAAAAGCAAGCTCAAGGCCGCCGGGGTTAATATGGAATGGGCGAGAGGAGAGATGCAGAAGGCGCAGAGGGAGTTAGTGCATGCTCAGAGGGATGGGGACGAGGAACAGATAGCGTACTGGGAAACGGAAGTGAAACGTTTCGAGACCCAGGAAATCATATACAGGAGGACTTATGAGGCGCTGCATGAGGGAGAGTCATCCCAGCTCGCGAGGCTCAAGAACTTGATAACCAGACGAGATGAGCGCCCCCTAGGTGAACGTATTCGGGAGTTATTCCGGCAGGAGGGCGTGACAATCATCAGTGTGGTGACAGCTGTCATTATGACGGCTACCGCGATAGGTATGGGTGTGGCCAATTCTGTAAGACGCGTGGTTACAGGAGCCGGGGGTGGTGGTGCAGCAGCGGCCGAGGGTAAAAGCAGGGTGCGTGAAGCGCTGAGGAAGTTAGCTGGGTACCTGAGGTGGTTGGCTGGGAAGGGTGCTGCGGCGATACCGGGGATTATAGGCTCTGTGGTCGGGTTTGTACTGAAAAAGGCTGGGGAGGTGGTGGGATTTCTGGCTGAGCACCTGTTACTCCTTGTTATCGCCGTTGTTACCATGTTCTTTAGCTACCTCGCGAAGAAATTTCGGACATAGGATATACACTAGGCATCATGTTGGTCATAACTTTAAGCGGTAAGAATCTACAGAGTAGGTTTTACTGGCAACTCAACACGCGGGGGTTAAAAACGATCACACTCTCGAGAGCGGTGCTGCCTCTGGTAAATTTCAACGTGTCGGACAAGCTAGGGAATAACAGGGTTCCCTACATGACGGGTGAGAAAGACGGGCGACAACTGAAAGTGTTTCACCTCACGATACGGAACGGTCTCTATACTGTCGAGTCTCTAAATGACGAGATACAGCGTGCTATGGTGCGTGGGGGCGCTAGGGCGGGTTTCGTAACGCTGTCGTATGTTGAGGCAAGGGGTAGGGTTGGGCTAGTGGTGAAGAAACCGTACATGGTATACGTCGATCGCCTACTTGGGGAGTTGTTGGGGTTTCCTGAGGGTTACTACCCCAGTCTGCACGGGAAGGATGTGGACGTGCGCGGGGTTGAGGAGTGTAAATTTACGAGGCACAGTCAGTATATAATTACATGCAACCTGGTGGACAAGCGAGGAAATCTGTTAAATGGTAAGCCGTCTGATATATTAGCTGTGTTACAGCCCAAGGCGGGGGAGTACGGTGACGTCATGGAGTACACTTACGGGTTGTCGGTGCCAGTGTTGGAGGGTGAGTTTAGTGAGGTGAGTATCAAGATATACAATCAGGACATGGAGGAGATACAGTTTAGCGAGCCGGTCAGGATTATCTTGAGATTAGAATAGTATGAATCTGTACAGAGGTCACAAGCGAGTGCTGCATGAGCGGGGGGTCAAGCCAGTTGTAACTGTGTGGGCTGAGGAGAGTGGTCCAGTGGGTGGTGGGTTTAAATTCTCGTACGGAGATGCTTCTAATACTGCGTGGACTGGTTACACTATGATGTGTGCGGGTAGGATCTTGAGGATGGGTTTATGCGGGGGTGACATTAGAGGAAACACAAGCGTGGCGGTTGTCGTTAATCGAGTAGAGAAAGGAAAGGTTGACAAGGTGTCTACCCCTGATAACATTGTACCAGCTGCAGTGGCTGTGTTTCAACCACCTGTGGAACTGAACGAGGGGGACATAGTCAACTTCAAGTCACTTCTCGAGAGAACGCGCGCACATTCCACCATAGTTTCACTACTCATCGAAGTCGACCTTTTCTGAGCTTAGGTATAACATGGAGAGCGAGACGAGATTATATCCGACAGCACCAATACCAGCACCTAATACCTTCAGGCTTCAGAAAATTTGCGATCTTCAGAGACACCTGGAGGCTGAGCGAGATTCCCGAGGAGTTATGTGTAAGAAATACAAGCGTGCAGTTATAACAGTAGATGGCGTTGACGCTGCACTCATAACGAGTGGGATGGCCATAGCAGCCGTAGGTGCTGCTGGTTTACTGACGAACGTGGTGACAATTCCCGTCGCGACGGTACTGGGTATCATGGGCGTGACTGGCAAGTTTGTAAGTCGCAGACTACAGGTCAAGGTCAATAAGCACGACGAGATACGTTTACTGGCAGAGTGCAAGTTGAACAGTATTGCTGATCTAGTTTCAAAGGCGTTGAAGGACGGAGACATTAGTGATACAGAGTTCAGATTAGTGTTGGACGAGGTGGATAAATATGCAATCATGAAGCGAGAGATTCGTTCAAGGGCGAGCAAGAATCATGGGGCAATCAAGGTTGACGAGGAGACAAAAAACGCGTTAATCAAGCGTGGCCGAGAGGAGGGACGCGCCGCCATAGTAGCCCGGCTTCACAAGCTGGATGGAGGCTCACCTTAGAATACTCTCGGGGTGTGCATCCGCCGGTTTATCAGCCATGATAAGCAATGCTGTACTTGGGCGGGGCTGGGGTTAGTATTGTAGTGCTTAATTATTGGTGGGCCCCCCTTCGAGCTAGTTGGGCGGCCATTGTTATACCCCTCACATGTAAAAGTTGAACTTGGACTCTCTTTGTCAGGCCGTCGAACCGTTTCCATAGGTCGGTATTTTTGATCTTATGCCAATTTTTGGCTTTCCATGAAGTGATATCTCCAGTAATGACGTAAGTGCTGTCAGTGTAAATTTTGACTCTTGGAAGTCTCAGTTCGTCGGCCTGACTAAGAGCTGTGATTACAGCGGTGAGTTTAGCTCTGTTGCTTGTAGGTGGGAAAACTGAGCCGTAGCAGTTTAAGGGGTTATCGGGTCCCCAGTGGACGCCGTAGCCTGCGAGGTCATGGCGGCCGAGATAGCAGCCACCAGTGCGGACTTCCGGTATGATTTCAGGGAAAACGTCTGCAAGATCGTATCGTTTTTGGCTGACTGGGAATGGCATAGGGTCATGGACAACTGGGGCGCATTTACCGAAGTAAGCTCGTTTCAAAAACAGCTTAGGATTATCTTCGTTTAGAGCCGCTAGTGCTGTTTCGAGGTGTTTGGTGTCCTGGTATTTATACATCGCTGACTCCATGACGTCATCGTCTGCTTGTATCAACAAGTAGATTTTGAGTGTATGGAGCCAGTGATACAATATGGAAGGTACTTGGTTTGGCCTTAGTTGGGTTTGTTTATCCCAGATCGTAATTTTGTCGGTAAATACGCTATCTAGACGCTGTAAGAGGTCAGGGTTCAAGTCATTGGTCATAAGATCGTGATAAGTAGTTTTCAGTAGGTAATCGACGGCAATGCGTGTTTTTAATTTGTTCGAGATATCTGCCTTTTCAATATTAGACAGTCTTTGTTCAAATTTGTTGTATATCAATTGCCCGACCTCTGCCTGACCTCCAGCACAGATTAGCTTGCCTAGGTATGACGTATGGCCGACTTCTGATAGGGTTGATGTCAACTGTTCGTCGACAACGTTTTTAAACGGTACAATCTTGCCATTAGAGACGCCAATCGATATACACTTGTCTGGCCTGATTGATAAGCTCATAGCATTGGCCTTGCAGTTAAACTTTCTGGTAATTTCATAGTGATCGTGGATATTAGTCGTAATTAGTGCAGCATCGTCTGCGTATGCAAGAGGTCTGCTGACTGGTGAATTTAGAATGTTGATAAGTGGTTCTATGGCCAAAATAAAAATGAGTGGACTCAGGGGACATCCCTGAAAGACCCCACGTTTGAAGGGTACATTCACGGTGCCCCAAGGACCAGTAAATTTGCTAGAAATTTGAGAGTATAAGGTGGTGAGATATTTGAACAAACTGCCTGGGATTTTAATGCTAGACAAAGTATCACTTACCAGACTGTGTTCGATTGAACCGAATGCGTTTTTCAGGTCAAACAAAGTCACATAGCAGTCATTTTCCAAGTTTTGGTTTAGTGTGTGAGAATGTTCCAGTGTTCCGTGCGTTCCTGTGATGAAGCCTTTTTGTATGAGTGCGTTGATGAGGTGGTTCTTCTTGATGTAGGTTTGTAGTCGTGTTGCAATTATTCTGTGGAGAAGTCTGGCGATTACTGAGGTGACGGCGATTGGGCGGTAATTGGCTGGATCAGTTCGGTCTCCTTTCTTGTGGATTAGTGTGACTATAGATTGGCACCATGCTGTGCTGGCGGCCGGTGGTTGTCCTTGGTTCAGTATTGAGTTGTATAGCTTCACTAGTTGTGGTGTGACCTTGAAGAGTTGTCTGTATGTGATTTTGTCTAGTCCTGGCGAGGATTTCAGGTTGGATGTCTTTAAGGCTTTTTTCACCTCATCCAGCGTGACAGGTTTGTCGTTGAACGGAACGAGGATGTTTTTAACAGGTGGTTTTGAAGCAGTACTTGTTTGCTTGTTGGCGTACAAGTCTGTAAAATATTCCCTCACCTGTTTTTTGCTTGGGAATACATCCTGTTCCGCTTTTGTAGAACCCGTTATCACTGCTTTTGCTGTGGTGAAAAAGCCCTTGGTCCGGTTAACCTTACTTATTTTCCTCACCAGGTCAAAGAACTGTTTTGTGTCTTTTGTGTTCTGGAATAGTCCTTTCTTGTGTGTGTTTTTTCTCTGTCTGAGATTCAGTTTTTTCTCGCTTTTGAGATGCTGCTCCAAGTCCCGATACAACAGATCTGTGCTCATTCTTACACGCAGTAATACCAGGGCTTAGGTGAGCTCTCACGAGACTGTCTTCACCTGGATTACATCGTTGGTAGCCGCACGCGGGGGTGCCCTACGGACATATCCTGGGCGGCTGCGTCTGAGCGAGCTGACAGCGCGAATGTGTCTGCTGACTGCTCTTGCAATATATAAAGGCCTACCTACGTCATTATAGAACTTTGTACTGATTACTTCATTACTATTAATAACTGCCGGGATATAGGCTAGGTATTGTATTATGCTAGACTGTGTAAATAACTGTGTATATTTTGTACATAATTTTGTGTGACTCACCGCTATGTCATATTTCATAGTATGTGTGTGTCAATCAGGTAAAATGAGGCTTCCAAAGTGGCTTAAGGGGCCGGCTGGGGGTGCCGCCCCCTAAGTGTCAATGCGCTTACCCTTGACGCTGTTTTAGAACCCCTTACGTAGTGTCAATTATGTATGCGCTTACCCCTGAAGCTGTTTTAGAACCCCTTACGTAGTGTCAATTATGTATGCGCTTACCCCTGAAGCTGTTTTAGAACCCCTTACGTAGTGTCAATTATGTATGCGCTTACCCCTGAAGCTGTTTTAGAACCCCTTACGTAG
>JAYJMC010852529.1:0-14600 GCA_036873965.1 Neoagarum fimbriatum | reverse complement strand
AGTCAGATATTGCACTTTGCACATCAGTTCAAGAGCGACTTGAATCATTTGACCCTGAGCAAATGGATGAAAATGATCAGCGAAAACTATCTCTCTCAAAAAACAAAATAGCTCGAAGAATTAGAGATTTGGAAACTGTTAGAGCTGCAATCGGTCAATTCTACATATCAATAGATCAAACTTTCGAGATAAACACACAGCTTAACGATAGCATAGATTCAGTGATGCTTGTTGGACCTATTGTTTTACAAAACGCGATTAAGATAAACTCGGCAATTTCCAAACAAAAAGAAGTGTCTCTTGCTGTACAAAATGTTTCAGAAACGTTGGGTAGTGCAATGCGAGAGAATGCGTCGCTTGTAAAAGAAAATGCAAGCAGGGTGGCTGATCTTTACAGTAACCCGGTTATAGCCTTGAAAGACTTTGAGGATTCTTACAGTGACCTTTTAGACGCAATGAGAACCACCAATGACGCGAGAGATAATGCGACAAAAACAGCGAAGCAAATGTCTTCATCTTTAGCTAAGATGACCAATTCAATCGACAGTGTTGCTAGCGGTTTAGAGCAGTTACTTCCTGTTGAAAAAGAAAAAGCAATCAATTAATAGGGCATTAATTATGGAATTGTTTGAAAAAATAAATTTAGTAAGAAGTATGCACCCCCCTTCGGGGGGTATTTCAAAAGAGGCGCTAATGTCGATGACAAAGGGGGCCGTTGTTAAAATACTAGATGAGCCTTTTATTGTTACTCGTGTTTTTAATTATCAAGAAACATCAAAAAAAGGAAACCCTAAACCTTTTTCGTGGAAAGAGTACCAACTAACAAGCTTAGCTACTTCGAAAATTTGTTTTTTAGAAGTAGAAAACGATGATCAGCTTTTAGTTTTTTTAACAATCGACAAAATTTCCGAAGGTAAATTTCATAACCGACCTTCTCAAGATAAAAAACAGTTTACGGTAGAAGGGTTAGGTGGGATCTTTTACTTAGATGAGGTGTCTTGGGCGAATGTTTCTGGAGAAGATGATATCTCGGAGAACGCAATCCTCTTAGATTACAAAAGCGAAAAAATCATGATTGGTGTTGAGATATATAGTGACGATAAGTTTTCTGCTCACACATACAAATCAATACCATTGAAAGAAATAGAGGTAATATCTTGTGAAAATTAATTTTAAAAGAATTATTTTAATAGCATTGGTTATACCGAGTATTTTAATAACAGGTTGTGGCCCGATTTCTCCATATGAGGACGGTCTTGAAACACTGGAAAAAAGAATAAAAACTGGTGACTTTAAAAAAGAAAGGGAAAGGAAAATTACACTTATTTCATCGTACTCTGAAAACGATGAATATTTAACGATGGTTGAAACCCAATTAAAGCCTTCGATTATAGAAAGAACAGATCCTTTAATAGATTCAATAAAAGCCGGCATGCTATTAATGCGAGAAAAAGACGATTTTTATTATAGTTCTGAAGATGAAGAATACGCAAAAAGAACATACGCTAGCCTAAAAAAGAATTGGAATAAAATAAACTCGATTTACAGAAAAGAGATTGACTCTTACAAATTTTATGCAAAGTTAATAAATAATGAGGAATTAAGCAAGAATGAGGTAAGTGCATCTTTTGCTAAATTTATGACTATTGCCATAAATCTGGAAAACAAAGTAAAAAAAGCAAAAACGGATTACCCGCTTAAAGTGGAAAGGCTTAATGGGTTTGTTGCAAATTCGAAAGATAAAATCAATAAATATAAAGAGCTAATTGCTTTTTTTGATGCGGATCAATTAGCCAGAACCACAAAAGACTTTGATTCGTACTATAGCTTGTACAAAAAACTAGGTGTAGAAAAAGACAAAGTTTTAGATAGTGTTGTGAGTGATATTGCAAAAACAGAAAGTCTTTATGAAAGTTACTCTAAGATACTGCTTTCAGAATCAGAGTCTCATACGGTTCAAATAAGCATGACGACTTGGGACGGGTACTATGATTACCCGACAGAATCAACGGTAAGCTACCCGTATGTTAAGGTCACTAGAGAGCAACTAGATAAAATAATCAGAGGTGTTGATTATAATGTAATAGGCAAAGAGGACGTTAACAATAATCGCTTAATCGAAACGGCGACAGGAAGTGGTTCACCTGCCAATTCATGGTCAAGTGGAGATGATTATGCCAGTGTTTGGGTTGAGGATTCAGAATCAGAGTACACTCATGAGTATCTTATTATTCTAGATGGGGAAACTGAAACTGTTTTCGAAGATGTAAGCAAAGGAGTTTACATGGCTTTTGAGGGGAAGATAAACAATGAAGTGTTATCTAAGCCTTATGGTTTTTTTGAAGATGAAATTATCACGATGGCTGCCCCTGCGGGCTCTTCTTATGTTGGTAACACAGAGTACGGTAACTGGAAAAAAGATCCAACAACGGGAGTTGATGTATGGCAATGGCTGCCAGCCTACTTAGTTCTTAGTAGCTTATCTGATTCAAGATACGATAGGCAGCGTTACTCTGACTATAATAAACAAAAGATGTCATATCGTAAGGTCAAAGGGCGTGGGTATGATAGCTTCGGAACAGGTACCGGAAGTGGCGGAAACTTTAAAAGCAGTTATTCAAAATCATCGAGTGGTAGTCATCTTCGTGGAGTTGGTAGTTCTAGTCGAAATCGCGGTCCAGGCAGCGGAAAATAGGGGTTTTTATGTATCTTTTAATTTTAAACATTTTACTATCCATCGCGCTTTCTTCGTTAATGCTTGTTGCAACTCATAAACTTGCCAACAAAAGACTGTTGGCAAAACAGGGTTTAGATAAAATAACAAACGAACAATGGCAAACACCATCCTTTTTATTGAGAAGGTCAGGCTTATACTTTGGCGTTATAGCTGGTACGTATGCCATAACTAAAAACATAATGACTGTAGGCTTTCTTGAGCTTTCAGGAACGGATATTATAGAGTGTTTTTCGGGATTGGTTTTGCTTTTATTGTTTTTGTTTACTGCGCTTAAGAGTGCCGATAGAGTGATTTTATCCGGTGTTGATAATGATAAGTCTGTAATGAACGACAAGAATAAAGCAGTGGGTCTTACCGAAGGGGCTATTCTTTTTGGTACCGGCATTGTGGCTTACGGTGCCCTTCTCGGTGAAGGCCATCTATTATCTTCTATCATTTTCTTTTTAATTGGTCAGATCGTTTTTGTTTTAATGAGCTACTTAATGGAAAGAGTTATTAACCCGAGCCATAATACGAAAGAAAAGATAGAAGAAGGCGATATGCCTTCTGCCATCTTGGTTAGCTCCGCTCTTATTTCCGTTTCACTATTCGTCACTGCGGGGATATCTGGCGACTTTTATGGGTTTGAAAAAGATATCCCGTATTTCCTAAAAGTTTTTGGAATACAGTTCGCGATCTACTTGAGTATTGTCCTTTTGTTTGAACTTATTCACTTTATTAAATTAATAAAACTAAGTTCATCCTCTCTTGCTGGCGCTGTATTGAGGGCTATTATTCAATTATCTTCTGCTATTTACATTTCCCAGAATATTACAATTTAAATTTACTTATTCACAAAAAGGTCACTCAGTAAAAACGAGTGGCCTTTTTTGTAAAACACTAATAAATAAACAAAAATATATACAAAAAGAAAATATTTCTGTATATTAAGTTAGCCATTATATTTAGATTGTGAAAAAACAAATGAAAAAAACACTTCATGAAACAACCGATATTCCGGTATCTGATATAAAAGGTATTGGTAAAATTTTATCAGAAAAATTAGCCAAGCTGTCGATAAAAAAAATCAAAGATCTAATTCTCCACTTCCCAATAAAGTACGAAGACCGCTCGAAACCAACCCTTATTAGAGAAGCCCCGCAGGACAAAAATGTCACAGTGTTATGCACCGTTATCGATGTTAGTATAAAAAACGGAAAGCAAAGAGTGCTAAACGTGAAGGTGCAAGATCAATCATCTGTTCTAGAATTGGTTTTTTTTAGATTTTCAAAACAGTTGCTTTCAATGTTTTTTAAAGGCCAGCACTTACGCATCTTTGGTTTGGTAAAGCATGGAAGTTTTGGGAGTCAAATGATGCACCCGACATGTAAGCCTATTCCAAGTTTAGACCCCAGTAAAGCGCTAGATAAAACACACTACCCTATATACTCACTAACAAACGGCTTAACTAATGACGCAATGATTAAGCATGTGTCTGTGGGAATGGCGTACATTGATAGGGCAAGAGAAGAGTCTTTGCTTTCTAATTCTGAATATAAATTTTTATCTTCACTGCATTATTTACACAACCCTCCCTGTTCAGAGTCAATTGAAAAGCTAAACTCTCACCGAACAGACATACAGAAAGAAATGATAAAAGATGAGATGCTTGCTTATAGCCTAAGCCTTATGAATATGCGAGAAGTATCCGATAAAAATGTAGCAATAGAGATAAATGTAAAAAACAAGCTTCGTAAAAAATGGATATCCTCACTCCCATTTACACCAACAAACGCCCAACTCAGAGTTTCAAAAGAAATTGATGGGGACTTAATGAAAAGCAAACCGATGATGAGGCTTGTCCAGGGAGATGTGGGGTCGGGGAAAACCCTTGTTGCTGCGATGTCAGCTCTGAGTGCGATAGAAGCCGGCGGGCAAGTTGCCCTAATGGCGCCAACAGAAATATTAGCGGAGCAGTTAGCACTAGGTTTCAAAAAGTGGTTATCCCCCTTTGGTGTACGTGTAGATTGGATAGCGGGTAAAATCAATAAAAAAGAAAAAAAAGAAACGCTTTCAAATATAAAAAATGGCCTTGTCGATGTAGTTATAGGTACCCATGCCTTATTTCAAGAAGATGTTCAATTTTCAAGATTGCTACTCATGATCGTAGATGAACAACATAAGTTCGGAGTTGATCAGCGCCTCCTGCTTCGAAATAAGGGCGTTGATGGGTTTTACCCTCATCAACTTATCATGACTGCAACTCCTATCCCCAGAACGCTGGCTATGGTCTCTTATGCTGACTTAGACACATCAATTATAGATGAGTTACCACCAGGTCGGACACCAATTAAAACGGTTGCGATTTGCCAAGATAGGCGACTTGATATTATCAATAGAATACGCGAGGTCTGTAAAACCGAAAAAAGACAAGTTTATT
The DNA here is from genome assembly GCA_036873965.1 of Neoagarum fimbriatum. Classification (NCBI taxonomy): domain Eukaryota; class Phaeophyceae; order Laminariales; family Agaraceae; genus Neoagarum; species Neoagarum fimbriatum. The sequence continues at coordinate 9,444 of JAYJMC010852529.1, read as the reverse complement.
GGGTTTGTACTTTAATTGACGAATCAAAGGCAATTGAAAGTGAGGCTGCATCTGATGTTTTTGATAGCCTAAAAGAAAGCTTGCCAGAGTTAAGAATTGGACTTGTTCATGGCCGCATGAAATCTGAAGAAAAACAAAAAACGATGGCTATGTTTAAGAATGCAGAACTGGATTTGCTTGTTGCTACAACGGTAATAGAGGTCGGAGTGGACGTTCCTAATGCAAGCTTGATGATCATAGAAAACCCTGAAAGATTAGGGTTGGCTCAATTGCATCAACTTCGAGGGCGTGTAGGCCGAGGTGAAATTCAATCTTCTTGCGTACTGCTATACAAAAAGCCACTAAGTGAAATTTCATCACTGAGACTTTCTGTATTGAGAGAAAGTAGTGATGGTTTTGTTGTGGCACAAAGAGATCTTGAAATAAGAGGCCCTGGGGAGCTTTTAGGAGTTAAACAGAAAGGTGCTTTATCAATGAGGCTAGCAGATATATCTCGGGATGAGAGCTTCTTGTCGGACATGAACCAAAAAGCGATTCAATTAATTTCAACTCAAGACAAACGAATAAACTCGTCGCTTTTGCGTTGGTCGCTAAATGAAAAGCTTTATGGAAATGTTTAACCTTAATTCTAATTTACTTAGGCAAAAACCAGGCAAAATAAGAGAGGAAATTGTTTTTCTTGGTTTCTTTTTCTTTATTGCTTTCTTTGTTTGAGTAAAAAAGATTGCTGAACTCAAGATATTCTTCGTAAAGAAATGGGCCATCTCTTTTTAGAATTTCTAATGCACAATACTCCATGTATTTAGGCACCCCATATAGATGCTCAGCGATAGAGCCAGCCATCGCCGCGATAGTGTCTGTGTCGCCGCCAATTTTTAGACAGCGAATCATAACCGCTTCAAAAGTTGGACCCTTAAGAGCCGCCCATATTGCAATAGGTACCGTTGTTTCACTTAGAGGACTAAATGTATGATGCATAATAAGGCTTTGCTCATCAAGCTCTAGATCATAATCAAAATTACTAGCTAGAAACTTTTTGATATCACAAACACTAACACCACTGCGAGCTAAATAAATGCAGGCTGCAATAGCTTGAGAGCCCTTCACTGCAAAAGGGTGATTGTGGGTACAAATGCTACTTTCTTTCGCTTGGTTTAATGTTTCAACTAGATTTTCAGCAAAGAAAGGCACCGGGCTAACTCTCATTGGTGCTCCGTTCCCGTAGCTACCATATGCTCCTTTGTGGACACCATTAAGATTAGACATTGCCCATGTCATAAACATTTGACCGTATCCGATCCCTGGACCTTTATATAAATTGTTTTGTTCGCTGTGAATACCAAAAAAATTAATATACATTTTTTCAAAAGAAGCGTGTGTTCTAAGCGCTTTGCTTGTTGCTATGGTTAGAACCGTATCGTCAGTGAAACTTAATTTTGAGTGAATTATTTTTTCCGGTTTTGTAAAGCTTGTTCGTAACTCATTTTTAACAGTTGCAATAATCATATTTTCTTCATTTAAAATAGATTTTCGCCCCTCAACTCGCGAGCCTATAATGTCCCCAACGATAGCACCTAGCATAATTTTTCCTTTACCTGTTTTGGTTCTCAAAATACAATAATAGCATTGTTTTTTTATTAAGTTGCTAACTAGTTTTTTTTATGACTGTTTGTAGTATTTTATTTATTGGCATTTCTATATGCTTAGAAATAAAAATAGAAAAGGCCGTCGAAATCGTCGCCATTAGGGCTACTAGCAACCATGCATCAACATGATTGTTTATATTTGATAGTAAAGCTAGCTTTAAAGAAACGACACCTATGGGAATATGCAGTAGGTATAGCGTATAAGAAGAAGAACCTAGTGACATTATTGATTTTGGTGTTTTTTTAGAAAATGAATCAATTTTATTCTCTACTCTTATTAATCCAATTATCATTATGGAGAAACTTACACCAAAACCAATTTTTTGATATAAATTATCAGTAATTTGAGCTTCAACAAAAACAGCAATAGCAAGACCAAGGGATGCTATTAATAATCCGAAAGAGCCAGAAAAAATGGGTGACTTATTTCCTTTCAACCAACCTAAAAGCATCCCAAAATAGAATAACAAAAAATATGGCTGTGCAAAAGAAAGAAGAAAGCAGCATGTAAGCGCCACTCGCCTTAGTTTTTTGCTTTTAATTAGGATTAATAGGCCAAATAATGCATAGAAGATCATTTCTAATTCAAGAGTCCAAGCGACTCCCAAAATTCTTCCGTGACCGCTCTCATCTATATTGGGTTTTATTAAAAGTACATGCTTTATAATGTCTTCTATTTCAGGGAAATACATACTACTACTCAAGGGGATAAGCAAGCTCATCGCAATCAGGCCAATCCAAAACATAGGGTATATTCGAGCGACCCTTCTTAGGTAGTATTTTTTAAATTCGCTGGGGTTACCAATTTTGTTTTTGTAGATGTAATACATCAAAAATCCACTCAAAACAAAAAAGTAATCAACCGCAATAGATGATAACTCTAACCATGATCCAAATCCATTTTCGGCATAAGGCTCTACCATTCTATTAAAATGCAGAAGCATGACCATTAAGGCCCCAAGCCCTCTTAATATTTCTAAAGAATAATAGAATTGCAAACCGACCTCTTTAATTGTAAAAATACAATGAACCGTAATGATAGCAGACGCAGGTAATTAGAATTGGAATTTTATTTTATTTATTATTGCATCGACGAGCATTCCATTGTTAATTCCAACTAAAAACAGATTGAGTTTTTCCTTTTTGAGTAACGAGATAATCTGACTTGTACACTCTTTTGTGGGAAAGTATTTTGTGGGCACTTTCGATTATAATGTCGAGCCTCTCTTTTACATCTTCATTGGTAATCCTTTGAACAAGAAACCCATTTTCAAGAGCATGTGTCTGCTTAGATCTATCATTTTTAAACTCAGGTAAAAACTTGTGGAACGCGAACCCATCAGCCTCAATTAGGAGTGCGCTATCTCCTACAAACATGCCATTTTCAAAAAGTTCGGTATTGTCAACCTTGGTTAACCTAGGAAGTATTGCAAAATCAAATCGCCAGGCTTTGTCCCCGCCTTCTACAATCATTTCAGCGACTAGTGACCCTCCATTTTCAAACATCCCATAGCGGCGCTCAAGAGCTTGATGAACTTTAACAAAAGGATCCGTTGACGGCCATGGACAATAAGAGAGACCATCTGCTGTCCTCATTACGCGAGATTTCTTTTTTGATTTCTTTTTATTGTTCGGAGATTTATCTTTCGTCTTTTCCTGCTTATTTTTATTACTTGAAGATTTGCCGTTTCTATCCCCATCGATAGGAGTTGTTAAAACATTTTGCTGATCTAGCTTTTTAAGAATTTGCTTTCTTGCTTTCTCGCCTAAAAGAGAAAGCTCAGACAGATTTTTAAGACGCATAAAACCTCTTAAGCCCATGAGGGATTTTGTTCAAACTAATAAGCAGCATTTCTGATTTTTTCAGAAATTTCACTGCCAGATTTTTTAAGCTCACTAAGTGTGGGGAGCATACCTAAGGATTTCCTTCCTTTAAAATAAGACTCAAGAGCTAAAGTTAACGTTGAAAATGGAGTGTAACTCGTAGACTCAATAATCATTCTGAACTTATTATCAAATTTTTCATCATGGCCATGGCTCACTTGTGAACTTTCGTCGTGGCAATACTCATGAATGAGCGTATTAAAAAGAACAATCAAAGAATTGTGTCCATTTGAAAATGATTTTTTAATTAAGGATAGATCTAGCGCGATATACGAAACACCATCTGTCCAGGCACTCGTTGTTTTTGATCTGCCAGCTTTTAGCTTTCTAGGTTTTTCTCCACAAATCGCTGCCGCGTGCTTGTTTATGACTGCAATGGAAGAGAACTTAACGGCATCAAGCTTGTTCATTTTTTTTGTTTCTATAATTTCATGGCTACTATCAAAGCTATTGCTTATATTTTTAAAATCTAAAACAGAAAAGTTTTCTATCGTACTCATAAAGCTCCAGTTCTTGATATGACTACGCTGGCTTTTACAGATGGAAGAGCTTAACTTACTAACAAAATCTTCTAAAGAATCGCAGCCTATTTCCTCTAAATAAACGGGAGATATAACGGCGGCTAGTTTAGTTCTGTGAATCATTTCCCCATCCATGCTTGGTATTCTATCCGCGACAGTTATTCTTCCTGAAGAGTGATTGGATAGCGATTTTAGGCTTATTTTTCGACCATCAACAGTTGTTATTATTTTTGCAATGAGGAGTTCTTCTTTGTTTCCTTCGCCGGAAATTAATTTGTGACTGAGATACAAGCAGTCCTCATTTGTTAATGATTTTTTTTGTCTCTTTTCCGCAAGTGGCGCTATTGCTTTTTTTACTTCTGCCCAAAGCTTGCATTTTGATTGTTGTATATCGTTTCTAGCCATATTTACATCAAAGTCTTGTGATGTAGAGGTAACAACTCCGGAAATGCCTAGTTTTTCGTGAGGGAAAGTTAAAACATAAACACCTTTGTTGTACACATTTAAGCCGGTGGATGAGCTTTGATTAGCTAGTTTAAGAGAAAACATTTCGTTTTCGAGATCCCACTTCTCATCTTTGTAGCTTTTATTTATCTGTATACCATTGAGGTAAAGGGGCGCTTTCACGTATTTAAGTTTTTTCCTTAAATCTCTTGTTAATTGAGATACAGAAAGTGAGTTCATTGGCTCATACAAGTCGATAGTAACTTTACAGCCTTTGTGTAGTAAATTTTCGTATTCGTATATTTCGAAAGGCAGAGCCTCTTTGCTTGTTTTGCTTTTTAGGTCAACCATAATTTTAAAATTATTGGTTTCCCACTCTGTTGCTCCAAACGCAAAGATTTGCCCACGGCCCAAACCATAACGACCAAAACTTCTTTCTCTTGATTTTTCTTTTTCAGTTTCATGATCAAAACCAAAGCAGCTAAATAGCGACTCAATATCTTTTCTACTTTCAAACCCACATCCATCACCAGAAACAACAATCGACTTTAAGTTAGACAATATAGAAATATGAACACTTGTTGCTTTTGCATCTATTTCATTCATTACAAGCTCCATAAGAGCTTTATCAACCGAGCCGGCCTGTTGGTATATTAATGAATATAGAATGTTGTTACTTACTGAAAAATTCTCAGTGCTTTTATTTAGTAGTTGGTTTTTTGTCATTAGATTAATTTAGTTATTCAGACTAAATTAATAGTAACATAACAAAGACAAAAGTAAAGATTTGCAATGCGGCGAAATGAAGAAATTTAAAAATCAACAACCCGCCAACTTTGCTTGCTTATAACAGCTAAAAACATTAAATGCTTTTATTTTAAGAGCTATGTTCAGGGAATTCACAGTGAGCAAATGCATTTAGGAAGGATAGTGTGTTTATGTAAATGTGTTCTTGGGTGTTTGAGCAAAGAAGATGAATTAGGGGCTCTTTGTCATGCCCTCTACGAGATTCATCATTTGAAAGAACGGTGTATCTGTTACCTTCAACCAAAGGGGTTCCATAGCAAATTCCTGACTCAAGCTCGTTTCCAGAATCAAAGAAAACTGCAAAAATAAGTGTTTGTATTTTTTCTTCTTCTTCACGAGAGCTGAAGCCAATTATTTTATTTGTCTCAAATCGAATAGAGTCAGAGTGCGCCTCAAAAAAATCTGAAACTTTTAACGTTTTTCCCGTCATGTAAAATTACCTTATTTGAAATCATGAATATTATTCCGTTAAATGAATAATACCATGGGCGACTCCGTAAATGCCAGAACTTAAGTGCTTTTAAATTAAAATGTCATTATGGTTATCTTAATTTCACGGAAAGACTAGCGAGTTCGGTATTTTTAAGATCTTTCTCTTCAGTGGGGTTTAATTTTTCAGCTCGAATATGATTAGTGCTAAAATCCAACTCCTGCCTTACGCTTTGTTCTTTTATGTACGGCTGAACATCTCCATTTATATCGAATACCGGGTGATATTCATCGTCCTCCATCCTTATCTCAAGGGCCCAAAGATTACTCGATGACTCCTCCGAATATCTAAGATCAACCCCGTAGGTGTCATCAACATCAATGAGCGGGTAATCAATATTATCAATGTAAAAATAACCATCTTGCTGGTAAAATGGGATATGCCCCACTTCTGAGTACATCGCTTCATCAAATGATATACCTGGAAGAACGTTATCTATAGCTAAAAGCGCCAACTTGCCTACATTCTTTAAAAACAAACTGTAGTCGAAGAGGTTTTCAAAGTCAGGTGCATTATTTAAGCTTTCGCTATTTGAATCATCAAATAGCTCCAATGATTCACTATCCCATTCACCGTTATCATCAAGTAAAGCGTGAGAAAGATTTTCTTCGCAAACTAAATACAGTGGATATGGCCTTCTAGAGTTCATGTTTCTTCTCATTTCAAAAGAATCATAAGTGTCCTTGTGTATTGTTTGAATGTTAGCAATAAGCCCACCATCATCGGGGCAAAGAGAAAAGAGGGACATTAGACTTTCGGGAGAATCATCAAAAAAAAGACGCAGTGCAGGATTGCCTCCATTTTTTAAGTTTTTCAATGTTTGAGCAATCCCTTTAACGAAGTTTGCTTCATTAAAAATGTCTCTTGGGGCAACTTTTCTCATTGTAATTTCCAACTAATCATAATTCTCTTGATAGATTGTATCAGTTTTTTTGTTTTATTTATCGCAATAAAATAATTGATATTTATTATTGGTTTTATTATAATAAAGAAAACAAAATAGATAAAAACAAAACTAAAGAGCTGTTATGGAAGTTTTTACTGCGCGTCAAGCTATATTAAACAAAGATAAAAAAGTTGTTGGCTATGAGCTACTTTATCGTGACGGGAAAGAAAATTGTTTTCCTGTTGGGGTAGATGAACATGTTGCTACAAGCAGGATGATCATAAGAACTCACTATAACCAAGGATTAGATAAAATAACAAATGGTAAGCATGCATTTATTAACTTCAGCGAAATTTGTATAACGCGAGAGTTACCATTGCTATTACCAAGCAATAAAGTAGTAATAGAAATATTGGAGTCTGTCACGCCCTCTGATGAGGTCTATAAAAAATGTGCTGCATTATTTAAAGCAGGATATAAGCTTGCTCTTGATGACTTTTCTTACGATCCAAAGTGGGATCGTTTTTTGAAATTTATTAAAATAATTAAATTCGATATATCTAAGACACCATTAAACATTTTACCTAAAATAATTTCTCGTATAAACGCATTAAAAACAAGAGAGAACCGCACAAACAAACAAATCCTACTTGCGGAAAGGGTTGAAACCGAAGCTGAATTTAACCAAGCAAAAAAAATGGGATTTACCCTCTTTCAAGGTTACTTTTTTTGTCGCCCTGAAATAAAAAAAGACAAAGACGTGGACCTGTCAGAAATAACAACATTTAAACTATATCAAGAGCTTTGTCGCCCAAAATTAGATATTGGTAAGATTATAGGGTGCTTTCAAACAGATGAAGGCTTAACGTACAAATTACTTACCTTTATGAACTCAGGCCATTTTAGCATAAAGAGACCTCTCTCCTCGATAAGACAAGCTATTGTCTACCTAGGAGAGGATGAACTGAGAAAGTTTATGACTTTACTCACAACATCAACGATGGCTAAAGGAAAAACAGATGAAATACTTCGTATGGGCGCAATTCGAGCAAGAACTTGTGAAACGGCTTGTGTAAAAATAAACAACAGCCTTTCGGGGGAAGCTTTTCTTACCGGTTTACTATCAATGTTACCGGCAATATTAGAAAGACCGATAAAGCAAATTGTTTCTAATTTACCCTTGAGTGATGAAATAAAAAACACGTTAATTCCAAAGGTGGGCGAAAAAGAAGGAACTCTTAAAATACTTCTTAACGCAGTCGAATTAATAGAGAAAGGGAGTTGGCATCTAACTTCACTTGAGTGCCTTAAATTAAATATTAGCTATGATTTCTTTTGTAAGTGCTACAACGAATCAATTGTTTGGGTTGATGGGTACGAAGCTATAAATAGTTAATTAATAATTATACAATTTAAAAAGCTGTGATAGTATCATTTATGAGAAGTGCAACATGCACTAACTACAAGGAATAGATGAATGACTCAATCTACGAATGAAGATCTCCGCCCACGCCAATACGTGCTCGACACGAGCGTTCTAATTAGTGATCCTCTCGCAATTTACAACTTTGATGAACATGATGTAGTAATCGCCATGACTGTTCTTGAAGAACTTGACCACATCAAAGACAGCAAATCACCAAACAGTTTCATGAAAAGCAAAGATGCCAGAACCGCGATTCAAACCATTAAAGCTGTTATCTTTAGCGCAACTAGCGATGAATTAGCTAACGGTGTGGCTATTGGCAAAAACACGGGCAAGCTCCGTGTTATAAATGACTACGACATATCTCAAGAAAAAATGGGATTAAAAAGCGGAGTTGAAGATAATCGGATTTTATCGGTAGCTCTTAGTCTTCAACAGAATGAAGAAAAGAAAAGCACTATCCTTGTAACAAAAGACATCAACTTGCAAGTTAAGGCTTTAGTCGCAAAGCTTGAAAAAGTTGAAGACTACCTTAACGAAAAGCAGCTTGATGACATTTCCCTCCTAGCGTCTGGATTTTTCGAATCAAAAACTCCATTTTTTGATGATACCGACACCAATATCACGATAAGACAAGAGAAAGGTAAAAGTTATTACCTGTTCTTGAAAACGGATTTAGAAGAAGAGCTTTTAGATACTCTTCACCTTAATCAGTTTTGGTTCAACGATAAATCGGATGATGTTTTTAAGGTTTCAAATATCGACGATACTTCAGTCGAAGTATTGCATATTAAAAAAAGTCAGATAATGAACTTAGATGTGATGGGCATAAAACCCAAAAATGTAAAACAAGCATTCGCAATGCATGCTTTATTGGATCCATCTATCGACATAGTACAATTAACTGGCCCTGCGGGATCAGGAAAGACAATAGTAGCTTTAGCTGCTGCCCTTGAGCAATCTGGAGCCGGAGGTAGTAAGCTTTACGATAAAATCATATTGACTAGAAATACCCCGGAAATGACAGATGAAATAGGCTTTTTGCCAGGCACAGAAGAGGAAAAAATGGCACCGTGGCTTGCGGCTTTTACAGACACTCTTGAAGCCATAGTTGGAACAACAGATACGAAAGGTAACACAGAAGATAAACTTAGTGGCTCCGAAGCTCAGAAAACCACGATTTATCACCTCCAAAAATCGGCAAACATTCAGTACAAATCAACAACATTCATGCGCGGTAGAAGCATACAAAATGGCCTTTTCATACTTGATGAGTCGCAAAATTTAACTCGTCACCAAATGCGAAGCCTTATAACAAGAATGGGTAAAGGTTCAAAACT
>JAYJMC010841497.1:0-14601 GCA_036873965.1 Neoagarum fimbriatum | reverse complement strand
TTTACAAATCGTACTGAATGCCCGACCCACCGGTTTGCTTTTGGTTCGGACACATGACGCGTGCTACGGGGGGGGGGGGACACCTTTAGTTTAGTTTAGTTTCTTTACGCTGCACAAAAAACAAGAAAATGAGCCTAATTTAAGAGCGAAAGTAATGAGTCACTCGCCGGAGAGGTCTACTAAACGCGATGGTGAAAATGGCCGCGCCCCCCCCCTCTACTGTAGCACCGGTCACAGGGTACTGCTAGTGGGATGTAGTTTTCCCGTTTTTTTGTAGACTACCTTCCACAAGCGATGTTATCACCACATTGTGTAGCAGGACGCGCCATGTCGCCGCTTCTTCCATCATACTACCGTTGTTATTGTGACGATACGTACTACACTTGTGCTTCTGGTTGCTGCCGATACGAGTTTTGGAACATCCTTCCTACGGCTGAGGGTGTCGGTGCATCGTGCTGTTGGTTGGTGTAGCTCTTGCGAGGGCATACATTAGTTCGAGAAGGGTTTTGCAAGAAGGGCGGCCTCGACGCCTCGTGCACCCAGTTGGGAGGACATCGTCCCAGTTTCTCGAAGGCGGGATGTATTTCTCTGTCAGGCTTAAAAAATAAACACTGCTTGTGTGACGTCGACCAAAAACAAATGGCACCAAAATACAGAAGCTAACCTGGGGTAGGACTTGTTGTATGTGTCGAGAAAACCATGAGACATCTCTGATTGTTAGCTCCGGGATTATCCTCCGTCGTCACTTCACGTCACAATGGATTCGTCAACCCACGCGCGACAGTGACATAATAGGCAATGCGTTTGGTTTCTAACCAACCCAACTGCAACTTTTCTCGTTTTCGCTATATACGGTAAAAATCGTGTGATCAGGTCGGAGGGAGGGGCGCCGTATCTTCCACGGTGGCCAGCACCAGGGAGTCGGTTCGCATGCTCCATCGCCGCAGCTCCGGGCTCCTATCGCGATCGGACGTCGGCGGTCGCATTGACTTCACCGAAGCCAGCAGTACCAAGGAAAGCGCTGTATCCGGGGGGGTGACCGAGGTGGAGATGACGGCGAGGCGGGTTGACAAGAAGCCACCGGTGCACCACGGCGGCGGCGGCAGCGGCAGCGGGACCGGAATCGCCAAAGGTGCAGATAGGAACTTGGAACGCGGTTCGGGAACGGGTGTTAGAATCGCCGGCGGTACGTTTTCGACTTCGTTGAAGAAAAGAGGTGTTGGTGGTGGACGCGCGATACCGGGCCCTCCGACGAAACAAAACGGCCTCGCAGCAATGGTACCAGCACGGTTCGCCGCATCACCCTCTTTGCCGCCATTGTCTCCAGACGACCTCGGAGATACGGTACGTTACGGCAGCAGTGACCGCGACAAGGCTGATGCTGCCTCCGACAGGACTGGTTACCACGCGGATTCATTCGGTATAACGAGGCAATTGACCTCCGAGCTGAGGATTCAGGGATCGTTCGAAGGGCGAGAGACTGGCATTGGTGTCGTGGGCTCAACTCATACGGATTCGTTGGGTACAACTAGGCGTTTGGCGTCCGAGCGGAGTATTAAGCCAGCGTTTGGAGGGCCAGTGAGTGGGGCTGACGTCGAGGGCTCAGGAGGAGGAAACAGAGAGCAGCAGCGGCAGCAGCCGCAGTCGCGTGAGGAACATCGGGCGGGAGAAGAGGATGGGGACAGCACGGCTGCGGCAAGGATTGGGAATATTCTGGCGGAACTACCGCTGTCCAAGCTCAAGATCGTGATAGGCAAGCTGTAACAAAGCAAACTAAATGACCGGTTTTGGGTTGTGGCTGGGGTCGGAAAACGGAACATCTTGTGGTATGTGTGTCTGTCTGTTTGGGCCAATGAGCAACCGCGTGTTGGGCCCAATATTGTCGAACAGCGGGCAACCAAGGGACGTTGGTCCATGTATGTGGGCTCTTGTAAAATCACACACCAAATGAGAAAATAACAGGCAGGAGAGGTGCAGTCAGCGATTTCGTGTATAGGCTCTTTGGCCAGGACATACAGTACTTCAAATGCCAGTGACGCAAGGATGTGCACACGTTGCACAACTCTGCCACCCGAATCACGTATCGGGCTTGCACGACAACCACTCGCCCTATGACCTTACCTAAAATATACGTATGTAACCTTGAATGCTCTCTCGACCAAGTGTACTTCGGTTTCCCGCTGTGGCTACTCTTATCCTTGGTTTGAAAATGAGGAGTGTCCAGGTGTGGCTTGTGGTTTTCCGGTCCACCTGTGATGGGAGCCTACCGACTGAACCCGCTACAGCGTAACGAATTCGGCCCGAACCCCCTGGCTCGAATATAGTTGCTGCAGGTTGGCCTTCTTCAAGACGACTTCTCCTGTGCTGAATGAATGCCATCGACACGCCCTTTCTTCATCGTTTCAGACGATCCCGATGATGTGATGCTTGTTTGTTGCGAACGCCCATGGCCGTCTCTTGCTTGTTTTTCGTACCCTCTCGCCTTCTGACAAGTGTCACCTTATCTCTCGTTCCTCACCGCTCGTCATCCCTCCGCCCATGTGCACCTGCATTCGTCGTCGATCGCCATCAAACTCTGTTACCGCCAAACTGGGGAGAGCAGTGGTCTGGCAGATTTCAGCGGCGGTGAGCTAACATTGAGACTAGTGCTTGATTGCCATTTCCCCCGCTGCACTATACACTGAAACGAAACCCTGGTCAGGAGTGATCGACAGGTTGGGAACGCTGCAACCATCAGGGTTGTATTACGTATACAAGTCGCAGCAGAGTGCGGGAGACACAATTCCACATAATGTAGGTGAATGGGATCAGCAGGCGTTCTTAGAACCTTCGCGAACGCCAAATATCACTTGACGTCCGGCAAATCCGCGCGTTGCCTGACGTTTGGCGTTCCAAGAGGTGACCAGAAGGTCTGTGTTTTGCTCACATTCTACTTTGTCGCTGAAGCGGGGGGGATCCCGTCAACTCGTGGTGTAAATCACTAAACTCATACCGCGACTAAACCTTGACTTCCCGCTGCCCCGCCCCGTCTGACCTTCATTGCCTCGCTGGGCAACGTTGTTGTGTGTGCCGCCGATCGCTCCTTGCAACATGTGTCCGACCCACACCAACATCCCCAACCTTCCGTCTGCATATACAGTTTGCTGACATCACGGACGTAGCGTATCCGCCAATCTACGACAAGTTCCTCTCGATCATCGGAATCTTTTCCTTCGACCTGGCCTGGATCCTCTCGGCGGCATGCCTGACGACGGACGTCGACTTTTACGACAAGCTGCTGTGAGTGACAAGCGTATGTATGTGCTCTCTCGCGCGTCGTGCTGGACGATAGGGGGGTCTTGCACGTTTCAGCTCAACCATTGCTCGCCAACGGGGATCCTTGAACCAAAGACCCACCCGTCACCGTTTCCGATGTAATGTATACAACTTAAATCTGTTCGGAGTAATCCCAAGGTAGGGATACCACTTTTTGCTCGAAATGTTCTGACCGGTTGAGCTTGATAATTATACGAGTATGTTTGTTTTATAGGGCTAGCGCGGGTTGGTGCTACTGTAGAGGGGGGGGGAACTCCCATTTTCTGTTCGGGGGGAGCGTAACGAACAATCCCCAAGATGGTGAATATCGCGAAATAAAAAAAATAAACAAATAGTCACTCTTGGGAGCGATGTCTAATCGGCCTGAAAAAAAACAAAAAAAACTAAAGGTTGCACCACCTATATATAACGCAGCACCAGTCCGCATGGAAAATGTTGGTCCCGTTGCGCGAACAAAATTTCTTCGAAGTCAAGTTGACGACGCGAGATATTGACCCCCTCATGTGAGGTAAGCTCAGAAAAGAAGGCACCACCCCTAACGTGAGAAATGTTGTTAGGATGCTCCAATAATAACAACCATTATTCGATTGGGGGTCAGCCGTAGCTTGCACATTTGGGAGGCGCGCTATGATAGAGGTACACCCTAATTTTTCTGAGGGTTGTGTCCCCCCAGGGTATGACTCGCGACGTGCAAAGAATATGGTAGAACGCAACAGAACATTGTTTAACGTACTTACAACTAACGAATACGTTCTACTAGTAGTCTATGCTCAACAAATACGAGCACGTAGATACGTATACACAGTCATGGTCCATCGAGGTCGGTCCAAGTCGGTTGTTTGGCGGGGAATAGAGGGCTCCTCGAGATTTAAGCCTCTGAAACGATACGTGTTTGGACGGTGAACGGTATGTTGCACGGAGGGTTCTATCCCGACTGCCGCCACCAGCATGAGACTGGTACACCCATAGGCGAGAGAGGACGCGTGTTAAAACAAGGGTAGCCCTTTTTTGGTCGAAACCCATATATGACTGTGGTGCTTCTATGTATCTAGGCCATGGAATTATCTTACGTACGGCCCTTCTCTTCATGAGAGCAAAAACTGCTGTCCCAAGAATTGCCAGGCAAAACATTCGTGTTTGGACGGTGACGGTATGTTGCGTAGAGGGTTCTATCCCGACTGGCGCCACCAGCACGAGACTGGTACACCCATAGGCGAGAGAGGACGCGTGTTAGAACATGGGTAGCCCTTTTTTGGTCGAAAACCATATATGACTGGTGCTTCTATGTATCTAGGTCATGGAATTATCTTACGTACGGCCCTTCGCTTCATGGGAGCAAACTGCTGTCCCAAGAATTGCCAAGCAAATCCCTGCCCCAACGTTGTTCCTTCATGAAAAATTAATGACAGTTAACCGGATGGACTAAATGATCCGCGCCCGTGTATACATCACCGACCCCGTTTTTGCATCAGGACTGTGACCATTGGGCCGCTGATCGTTCTGGGACTTCTTGGCGTCACGTTCCGCATCGGAGCCAAGCCGGTCAAACCAGTCGCAATCAACGACCCTATCTGTCGTGGACGCAGCACATCATGCGAAGACACGAACAACGTGGTCCAAACAATGGAAGCACCTAGGTCCGGGCCGGTGTTGCAGAAAGGAAGAACCGCGGGCGTTTCTGAAGATTCCCTGACGATGTCGTCATCGCGCCGCGAGCAACCAACAATAACCGGCGCTTTCACAGCCCTACAGCATCGGGGAGTAGCTGCTGGTGGTGAACGGGAGATGTCAGGAAGCGACCATCCCTTCGCGATCTTGAGCGGTGGTGGGAGGGATTCCTCAGGCACCAGCAACCTCTCCGGGAAGGCGACATTGGACGACCCCGCTGTCAAGAGCCGTGAAAGCTCGATACAAATCTCCTGTAATGAGGGCGTGGTGGAAGCGGCGGGATCGAACACCTCTATGTCACCTGGGCCTGTGGTGAGATCCCTCGGCAGATCTAAACGATCTCTGCGGAGCCTCTGGAGGGCTGGGCCTGGAAACGAGGCGGATCCCGAGCAGGTAACACAAATCTGCTACGTGCTATAATCGTTGTGGGTTCGCATCCCATTTGGCCTCGTAACTTCCATCATATGGTTTCGGTACAACTTGGTTGGTCGCGGCCCTAACCCTATTACCTGGTATTTAATAGTACGGAGGTACCTGAGGCAAGGCATCCTGACACATACAGTGGGCCGTGTGCGCTCGGTGCAAAAACCCAAACGAATGCCGCCCAATTCAAAACACACCGCAAAACCAAAAACAACACTGCGACCGCGGCCAGCCCCGGGACGGCTTGCAACGAAACCTTGCTCACGCGTTAGCCCAAGTCGGGGTTGTGGAAACAGGTCATGTACAGCTCTCGTGACCACTGGCGCAAACCTCTCCACAGACAGTAGACAGCAGACACATAGACAGACAGACAGACTATTTAAATAGTGGAAGCCTGTACGCACCCCGCAACGAAAAGGGTTTTGGCCACAAGGCAAACAACGGCCTGGCTCGCGTCCATGTTGGCCTTGGAATTCTCATTGGCTTTTGGCCATACTGTAGGTGTTCATGATCCTCGCCCAATCTGTTAAGACAGGGGATACGATAGGGGGGCTAGACCTGTTTTCCCTACCGCGTCTTGGCCACACGGGCGAGGGATTCATTACCTCGATAAAAAAAAGAATGTAGAAAAAAGAAACAATGTTGGCCTAGCGCAAACGTCAGTCCCATAAGAGTGCTGCTTGTCGCGAAACCAAAACGCACAAGAGCTCAAGCCTGCAAAGCAATAGGATAGCCACTCGGCCGAGTCACCATGAGTGGCAGAATAACAAGGACCTACACGTGACGCCCCTACCGTAGAAGGACTCTGTACGAGCCCTCATTGAATGAATAATACAGCTGAGACGTTCTCTTCATGTGGAGAGTTTCCATAACACGTTCTAGATATCGTGTATTTTTAACGATATGTACCTTGTTTTGCTTTGGCCCATTCCTCTGTGGTTGCGCCGTTTCCCTCTGCAGGACCACTTGTGGGGGCTCTTTGCGCGACACACCACCATGACGCTCATCCTGCTGTACCTCATCTACAGCCAGGTTTCCACCGTGGTGAGAGTTTGATCGTGAACAGGGAAACAATCGAGAGCCAATGAAATGGGGCCAACGATGGCAAAGAGGTGGTTCCAAGGTTTTGGCGTCCACAGTTGTTCGTTTAATGAGCGCAACCCACGGTGTCATTGCCCTCTTAACGAACTCAAAGTCAGAGTGAATTATGAGGAAGGAGGACTCATCCAATCCAATACCTCGAAATACATGCGCTATCTGATCGGTGGGGGGCGCATTAGAGAGCAATCCGACGGTAGGGGTGGTGCCTTGTGTTCTCACACGAGGAGCTCAATATGTCACCACAAGCATGACTTCGTAGAATTTGTGCGCGCAACGCGACCAACATTTCTATGGGCTAGAAAAACAAAAAAAACTCTAATAAACCATCATTCTAACAGACAGGTACTCGCTTGAGGAGCTCAACCGATCAGAAAATAGCGAGCCAGAAGGTGGTAACCCTACCGTGGGAGTGCTCAAGAATGCAGCAGCATTATCACAGGTGTTTTACAGTGTCCCACGTGTCAACCTTCCGACTGTCCACATTGTTGTTCTCGATCCCCTAAAAAACTCCACCGGTCTTCGACGAGCAAACACTCGAACCTGTAAACAGTTTCAATTATCACAGCATCCGCCAGTAGGGGATGCGTTTGGACATCGACGCTTGCGCTAGTGAGAAGGCCAGAAAGGTTAGACGGTCATAAACGCCGCCTGAACCGCGCCAGAAATCCAGCAACGTCTCTGGTCAACGGCCCCCCAACTGCTGTATTGTAGATCGACCCTGGCACGGCTTGAAGAGCGATGTGAAGATGATCCGAGGAGTACCGCCAGCGTTAAAAAACATACAAACGCGTAGTAGACCAGTACTACAGTAGGACCGCTGCATAGTTTCTGCTTGGTGCGTACACTGGTATGAAGCAGAGAGGTACAGCTGGCACACAAAAAAATGAATACAGCCGTCTTGTAGACCGACACCACCATTAGGGGCGTGGTGGAGATTCTTTTCACGGTGGACTGGTGCTACGGCAGGATGCGCATTATTTGTTGCACGCTTTTCAGCCCATCGGAGCTATTTTATTTGCAAAATCCTACAACTTTTTTTTATGCATTCTGTTGTCGCGATAGGCAGGCAGCTCGTGGCTGAAGTCAGTCGGTTGCGATATATATATATATATATATTATATATAAATATATATTTTGGGTTTTATTTTGTCGTTTTGTTTGGCGCAGCGTACGTATAACAAACTTGTACCTTGGTGCTGCGGGGATTTTGGAAATTTTGAGGTGGGATGGACTATTGTTCGTGGAGAGGGGGTGGTGAAATTTAATTAAGTCATACCAGTACTATTTCAAGACATCAATTAATTTTCATGTTCGAGGGAGATGATATATATTATATATATATATATATTTCTCTTGGAAGGTGGAAACTATAAAATCCATACTACTCGTAACACTCCAAGCATTAATTAATTAATTTCATCCAACCCAACATACAACACAACCTAACCCAACCAACAATTATTGAATGGTGTGTTACATACATTTCATCTATACCATCTTGGGGATTATTGGTTTCGCTGTCCAAAATTTAATACCAAGTAATACATGCTACGATAGGGATGCACCTTGTTTCGAAGGTTGCCCACTTGGGGGGGCTCTGCACCTCATCCCATAGCCGAACGTTTGACAAATATTGTGAGCTTAGCCCCGATGAACCATATCCCATGGCCTAGGTACACCAACCAATTATATTGCACAAGAAGAATGGAATCCCGACGATTTTGGGTTAAGTAGAGCTCCGTCGTTCAGAAAATATTGTAGCCAAAAGTGCTACGTACCTCTATCGCAGCACGCGTCAAGTGGCCTGTTTTGAGAGAGGTAGGGAGCCGCTCGCAGGAGTGGCTTCAACGCGGTACTGACTGGGGGTAGCCTGGTAGCCACCCCCTACCGTAGCCTTGGTCGGTGCTTGGTCGGTCCTGCTGGTGAAGCCTGAGGAGTGGAGCGTTGCTACGGTAGAGGGGGGTCAGTTTTAGATCCATGTTGTCTTTTACCCGCTCTGGGCCGCTCGGTCCGAGTGACAACCCCTCTTTTCATTTGCAGTCTTAAGTTGTTTTAATGTTTTTTGGTTTCGAGATACTGCACGCCCATGAGATCGGGAGATTTTTACTCTACACCGTCAAAATTGTTGAAAATGTTTGATTTTTGAGTGAGATATACAGACCCCCTAGCCCGAGCGACCAAACCGCGGCAGTCAAGGGTAGCCCCCCTACCGTAGCATCAGTCAGTGCGGCTATCTCACTTAAGACTACGTACGGTGCGTACAATCTTAAAGAGCCAGAGAGAGCATAGCCGTGTCGCTAGGAACTCGCTCAGAAGCAGGATATTTTTGTTGTCGTCAACTTGTGCGTGTTGGTGGAGACGGCGTACGTCGGATGCTTCCGCCAACTCGAAGGAGGTCTCTTGTGTGTTTGGTGCCGTCAAAATTAGACATTCGCGTTCGTTCGAATCAACATGATATTTCGCGTCCCCTGCAGGTGTTCCAGACATTCGTGTGCGAGGACTTTGACGAGATCAGCAAGAGCTACCTCAGGGCGGACAGGCGGATTGAGTGTTACACGACGACGCATACGGCGTACACGACATACGCCGCCGTCATGATATTCCTGTGTGAGTTTGTGGCATGGTGTTTGAGCCCAACTTGACCAAGCCTTGTGTCACGTGTTCCTTGTTACTCAGGGCCCAACGCTCCCGTAAAATGTTGAGGTAATTTTCTCTGTCCGATCGTAGTCCTTTATCTACCTAATCAGTTGCCACTCTGGACGGGAACGTACGGAGTATATTGGTAGAAATGATAACACCAAGCGTTCCTTTGATTTCCGCCTAGGTGTGGCAGATCTGAACGTTTACGGCCATCTTTCTGTCGGTAGGCGGTACGTGGAACGAGGTATTGTATGCCTGGTACACCGCATTCGCTGCATACAGCGTACAGCCAATGCAGAAATGTGGAAACCATATTGGAGCTGAACCTCCTACACTCGTTGAAGTCTCGCCATGCCCTTGTCCAATGTAACAGTGCATATCTTAACGGCAGATATAGGACAGATCACTATCTTGATTCCCTATATCCTATATCTGCCGTTAAGATATTTTGTGTAGGATGTGTACCAAGGAGATCCAAGCCAGGCATGATGTGCTAAATCATGCAGATCGTACGGCTCCATACCCGGCAACATGATCTAGGCCATGCAGATCACAACTACCAGCGATCTGTCTGCCTACAGCAACACAGGTCGTGATTAGGGATACATGATCTGTCCGGTGCGTGAAACTGTACCCTCCCGTCGTCTCGCTTTTTCTTGTGGTGTAAGTTGCGCTATTTCCTCTCAACCTATTCTACTACGTGCAGACCCGCTCGGCATTCCCGCGGTATTTTACTTTCTTCTTCGGCGTCAAGGATCTGCCATCAACCCGCCGACCGACAAGACCTTGAAGGAACTCAGAGGCCCACAACACGCCGTGGTAAGCACGCCAGCACGCCAAATGGAGTTCTAGCTACAGAATCATTACTAGTAGTACTGTACCTGGTAGGTATTGTAATCTTCATGAGAAGAGCAGCACCTCGGCTAGTCTAGAGAAAGCTCTAGAGAAAGCTCGTTCCGGCACGGACAGCACGTCGTGGTAAGCACGCCAGCATCAAAACTGAATCCAACTTGCAGAGGCAGCATTAATAAGAGGAGGAATTTTGATTTTCATGACAAGGGCAGCATCACGGCTAGTCTCGAGCGTGTTCGTTATGCCACCACGATTGCAAGAGGGCGGTGACACGCTAGATGCGGGCACTGAACGGGTTGTCGGTTTGAAGATTACAGCCGCCAAGGCCGCACTACTACGGTCTTGCTCGAATATCCCGACAAATTTCGGTTTCACGTGTAGGGCAAGGACACCACTCGGCATGATCTGACGGCAGTTGGCACTGCCGCTACTGTCGGCATTGCGGCATTGCCATAGAAGTACCGATAAATGTCTTGAGACCTTCCACCGACACACACGTTGACGACAGTTATTACATATCCCTTCGCGCGAGTTCCTAGCGACAACTATAACTATCTTATAGTCGTGTCCCTCCATGCCCTCTCGTTAGCCCCTCCCACCCCTGTACTTGTCGTGTGCGGGCCGTTTTTGTTGTCTGGCAGCTCGAGCAGATCAACCAGCGCAGCACAGACCGGAGTATAGCGCCGACGTCTTTCCTCTGGAACGCGTACTACCCCAACCGCTACTACTTCGAGGTAAAAAACAAATTCTGTAAAAAAGAAAGCACTCAGGCCACCCGACGCGTGCTCTGCCATACGGGTACGAGTAGCACTTGTTTGGCTCAATAAACATTTCTGACTGGTGGGCTCCTCGGGCCATTGTCGTTGAAATGCCGTTGGGGGCTTTACACTGCTGTTTCGTTGTATACGTAGCACATGGGGGTTGTTGATCTGGGTTGCCCTTAAATATTTTTCTCGCGGTCGGTTTTTTGGGCAAGGAATATAGCTCCTGAAGGGGGGAGCCTCATGGTATATCGGTGCCCCCTGCCGTAGCATCCGTCGGAGTGGGTCGAGGGAGGGATACTTGTCGACGAGGAGGGGCTGAGATGACACTCTTAACACCATCTAGGATTTTGACCAGAGATCATATGGTGCTGACTTCGACAGCAAAACAAATACCTTTTGACCCAAACACAGAAAAACACGGGGAAAAAATTGTTTCGCAGCGCACATGGGAGTGCATGCATGATCGATCAAGGAACAACGTTCGCTTTCGATATCGACTGCTAAAAAAAATGAATTAACTGATCCATACTACAGTAGGAAAACTCGAGGCATTTGGTTAATTGATTCAATCCAACCCCTGTTGTGTTCGTACCATTGTTCTTTCGTACGCTGTTCTCTGAGTATGCACTCGAATAGCACAGCACACCTCATAGCATAAGTCATTGACATTCCCGCACGTGGTGCATTGCGTAATCGGTGTTCGTTTTTCACGTCACACGGCAGGTGTTCGAGTGCTTGAGGCGTTTGGTCCTCACGGGTTTGCTGGTGTTTCTCGCCCCAGACACCCCTGGTCAGGTGGCCTTCAGCTGCGTGTTTGCTTTCGTCAGGTACGTGCAGGGAAACCGCAGTAGTTGATCACAACGCTCGCTGCACATGCCCGAGTGTGTTGTGTGCTCTTCACGTTAAACTGTTCTTCTACTCGTCGACGTCCAGCACACCCAGTGTCCGGGCTGATTCTTCACCCTTGAAGAT
This sequence comes from Neoagarum fimbriatum, assembly GCA_036873965.1. NCBI lineage: Eukaryota > Phaeophyceae > Laminariales > Agaraceae > Neoagarum > Neoagarum fimbriatum. Next base: position 2,866 of record JAYJMC010841497.1, on the reverse strand, counting down.
ACCAGTACAAGCCCTGTGATCACAAACTACGACACAGAGATAATGCATCGTAGTGCATTAGACAACGCAAGGCCATGCCAGCGTACTGGGTACGACAGGCACAACATACATACGCTAGCAACCGAAATACATTTCAAAGGGATAATATGATGCCATCGTACTGGATACGACAGGCACAACAAACATACACCAGTAACCGAAATACATTGAAAGAGATCATACGAAGCCCGTGTGGATATGTCTAGCCCTGCGTGATATCTCGGGGGAAGACAGTAGTCGCGACTTCCCGTAGTATTGTGTGTAAACATAAAGGCTGTAATTTCTTCGGGTCAATTTGGTCATTTTTTGTTATCCTCCGGCGGATGGGTAAAAACGAAGCATAAGCCAACCCACAGCTCGGCATAAAAGGTACGTCAATTTAACTATTTTGCCGCTGCAAGCAACGGCTGCGTCGTATGTCGACCCGACCGCGTTCCCGAGGGGGTCAGGCACGGAGGACAAGTGGCACGGTAGGGATGCGCCGAGCTTTTTCCGAGGCTTTCACACTTGAGGTGCTCTTTAATATACTGAACCCAAAACCTGACTTCGAGAGAAAAAAACGTTCTCTTAACCCGATGAGCACTGCCATGGATGCTGACAAACACAATGACGAGGATTCAATTCCAACAATATTTAGGTCAGTTCCTCCGTTAAGGAGCTCTTGTCAGCCAGAACAGTGCAGATTTTGCTCCGAACGTGACACCCCCTATCGTACCACGCGTCGGAGGTGTCAGTCACCCGGGGAGTCATCGTGGGTTTCTGATCACTGTCGCCCCCCTAAGTAGCATGTTTTGTCTGGTGCGCTTACGGGGATTGTACTTGCGTATGCATAATCATCCGAATCGAAGATGTGCCCATAAATCAATGTATACCCATATTTATAAAACACCATACTTGGTTCTGAGTACTACTGTAGTTTCCCCCGTAAAAATGAATAGCATACGGGGCCTCCTTGCTGCGGGCGAATTGGCCACGTTCACGCACGCTAGCGGCAGGGCTGAGGCTCCTCCTCGTGGCTTGAGGACCTCTATGTACCACACCCGCAAACCTGACTTTTGAGGGAAACCGAATGTGCGAACCGATGGACTACCGGCATCTCATGGCCTTATTTTTTGTTGTAAAGCACACAAACGAAATTCCTGCGATATTTGGACACAACGAGTGGCATACCAACGATATTGCAAAGCCCAAACGACATTCCAACGGTATTGTAAAACCCAGACGACATTCCAACGACAAATGGGCAACCCAAATGGCATTTCAACGACAAATGGGCAACACAAATGGCATTCCAGCGATATTGTAAAACACAAACGATATTTCCAACGATGGGTAGCTACCTGCAGTCCACAGCCGCGTGAGTCGGAACTTCGTCCGCGATAAAGTGCTAACCCTATCAGTAGCACGCGTCCGTTTTGGTATATGGGCCGTTTATGCCACTGAGCTCTTGCGCCGTCTGTCCTCTGATAAGGGTCTCCAGGTGAAACTAGTAGCTGGTTCGGTTCAGTAAGGTGACATAAACGGTGATCCCCTGGTAGCAAACATATCCATTGCCAGTCTTCATGTCTATGTTTCATGTTCTGCTATTTCGAGAACACCGCAGCGCACTCGTTGATAAATATACGAAAATGTTGGAAACCTCATGAAGCCTTTTTGTCAGGGGTTCTCGCGGAGATTATATGTTCGCATGAGAATATCACGTGCTTGCTAGGATGAGAATAGCATGCGCCTGCTAAGCGCGCGGTACGGTCAAGTACTTCGTGCCCGAGGACCGACACGCTAATACGACACTCATTTTCTCCGATGGGTGACGAACTATGCAGCTGGCATCAGATAATATCGGTTGATATTGCCTATCCGGTGCGCCATGTTGGTCTGCCTAATTCCACGTGACCCTGGTGGCATTTGAGGCGGAGCTGCCTGTGGATATCACGACACGTCACGCCAAGAATGCGCTAACAACGTGGAAGTACTTCGGCAAATAGCAACGGCGCAGAAAACGAGAAACGGTTCGAGTCGTGATTACATGAATCCTTCACCTATGACCGTCGCTAACGCCTCCGTCTCTCTTCCTCGCCCGGTCCACATCGCCACCCCTGTACCTGAATAACTGAAGTTTACTGGCGTTCGAGCTTCAGCGGCCGCACATCGACGCCCTGGAAGTTCAGCTCTACCGCACGGTGAGCCGATCGAAGAGCCTCCTTTGTATTTGGAACCCAATGTATTTTTCTTCGTACTTGTACTCAAGCTCCCTCCTGCGGTAGTAGCATCCGGGGCCACAAAGCCGGCTCTTCTCCCCCTTCCCCTGTGCGGAATGCAACCCTAAATGTGCGACCATTGCAACTTACTGCCGTCACCTTGAGTCGTACCACTCTGGACGGAAATGTAAAGACCGTTTGGTCTTCATATTGTTGCCCTACCGTTGTTTTCACATACTGGTAACCGTGTTTGCGATCAATGAGGCCCCTCTGCTGCGATCAGCTAGAGACTTTCACGCAGGGCTACTAACTCCCCCGGCATTGATTCGCCGGCAATCTACGCGGCACCGGTATAATCTCTAATTGTACAACTATAAACTTTTCTCCAACCCCCCGGACTTCTTCCAATCGTCAAAATACGACAGATTGATAGGGAACGATAGATTACTTCAGCCGCGGTCAACTCCATCGGCCACTGCTGTCCCTGTGTAGTGCCTGTCTGTGTCTCGGCATATTTAAACGGAAAACGCCCGGATCACCGTCCCCCCCCTCCCCCCCGTTATATATTTATATATAAAGATATATACATAGGTTGGGTTGGCGTCGGTTGGCAACGACGCTGTAAAAAA
>JAYJMC010830498.1:0-29333 GCA_036873965.1 Neoagarum fimbriatum | reverse complement strand
GATCTCCGTGCGCCTTTCGTATTCTGTCCTATTTCAGGATTGCCTTCCTTTTGGTTCTGTTTGTTTTAGTTATTATTTTCTCGTTTGGCTTTTTTTTGTTGTGTTTTCGTGCCCGGTACATTGGCGCCTCATTTGCTTGCCTTGAGTCATTTGCGACTATTCTGTGCTTCTCTGTCTCTCACAGTCTGTGACCACAGAATTTGTATCTCTCTAGGATGAAGAACCAGGACGGACACTGGGTGTACTTGCTGATGTCGTTGGGTAGAAATTACGGTTTATTGTGAAGAAGACACACACAGCCTTGATTCGAGTAAAAACAATAATATTATATGCCAGCTATACCATTATGTAATACGATGATGTGGATTCATTAGAAAAACGAATTACATGCTACAAACACTAAACGATGGAAGCCCTGTCGGGAAAAAAAACGAGAGAAAAAATAGAAGTTATACGACTAATCTGTACGTAGCCTCGCTAAAAGAATCTGGTGGGCTGTAAAAAAAATGTTACTCGTATATACCCGTGACGGTTATCAGCAAGCCGGGTACTACTCGCGAGTACCCGGGTAATTGGCAAAAGGGTAACATTGCTACTGAGGTGTGAGACAGCATTTTCATTTTGAAAAGGGTTCCTGGAAAATATGTACGAAATACTGCACAGGGGGCATGATTTAGGGGATGATAAGTTGCCATCCCCGGATTTTCCAAGGTAAAACAACGGGTACCCGGGGCGCAAATACTCGGCGAGTATGAAGTGCTACTCGTACCCATGACCGGTATTTGCAAGCCGGGTAATACTCGCGAGTACCCGGGTAATTGGCAAAAGGGTAACACCTATACCGGGTACCTAAGTGCCCGGATACCCGATGTTTTACATTGGAACCCCGGGGACGAAACCTGTTCATCCCCTAAACCGCGTCCCCTGGGCAGTGTTTCGTACGAAACATCCAGGAAACCTGTATTTGTTTTTGACAATCAAAAAATAATTTCTCATCAGAGGTGTACCCTTTTTACCCGGTCCTGCAATACCCGTCACGGCTACGAGTAGCACTCCGTACCCGCCGGGTATTTGGGCCCCGGGTTCCCGGGTACTGGAGGTTGTACTCTGGGAACCCCGGAGATAGAAAATTATCGTCCCTTAAATCGCTTCCCCTGGGCAGTAACTATTTCACAATCTCGAGAAAACCCTTAATATCTCTCACACACAAACAACATCGCACGATATGTACCCCCACTAGCTTTGAGGTTAGCAGTGCCGGACCGGTAGCGCAATGAGCATTCAACAGCAGGCCAGCGGCAGTAGCAGGCAACGGCCTACCTCGACGGGGGGCAAAGGCGAGATTTCCCAAAGCTCCGTCCACGTGACCCTTAAGTTCAAACGTGCCTCAAACAAATACCAGTACCTGGTACGAAATACCAGGTACTGATTAGGGGGCGTGATTTAGGGTACGATACGTTACCATCCCCGGGGTTTGTAAGGTAAAAACTCGGGGCCCTGGGTACCCGGATACCCAGGGCCCAAATACCCGTGATTACCGGATATATTCCCCCAAAAAATGGCGGGAGCCCGTTGGCCACGGGTACTCGACGGAGTACATCTCTATCTCGCACACACTCGAATATCACACGATACCGCAGGCTTCATTGAGCTGCCGGTCAGGCTAATTGGGCCCCGGGAACCAGGTCAAAATCCAGGGGATGAACACTCACCATCCCCTAAATCACGCCCCGTGGGAAGTGTTTAGTGCAAAATCTCCTAGAAACCCTTCTCAAGACTCAATATATCTCTCACATCTCACTCGCACACAACATCACACGATTCCCCCAGTAGCTTCGAGGTACGCAGTGCCGGACCGGTGGCGCAATGAGTCCTTGGATCGGATCTCTATGCACGCAAGATATATACTCGTACGGAGTATGGAAACCATCGTGGCGATGTGACAATTGTGTCCTGTGGAATGGTGCGTACCCATTGCGTTATCGACCCTCCATGTGCCGCAACTTTGTGGACCAAACAAGGTCGAGTAAAAGGTCCCGGGTACACGAGTCCCCGGCTGTTAGACGTACCCGGACGCCCGTCCAAAATACCCGAAATACCCGCGAGTATATACTGTACCCGAGTATTTTCCCCCCAAATTGCGGGTACCCGTTGGCCACGGGTACTCAGAGGGTTACCCATTGTGTTCCACACTTCTCTGTAGCTTCAGTACAACGGCTCCCGAATTTCTTATTGTCTTGTAAATTTCAGGCTGCCTTTCTTAGCGTTCGTTTCTTAGTACATACCTATCAATAAGTGTCCTGTACTGTATGCATGCCTGTCTCTCGAACGGTGCTCGGCAGTTCTGAGTGTGATCTGTGTGACAGACTTTCTGACTATATCAGACCCTTAATACCACCACACAACAAAAACGGCAGCTATAAGTAATGTGATCATTTGTGCTTGCTGGTGACCGCCGATTCCAAAGCAGCTCTCCGCTCACCCACCACAATAACGGCCGTACAGTATTTAATTTGTTGGCATTTGTCGCTGTCGTGTATCGAGAGCGTGTATCGAGAGCAACCCATGCGTGCGCTGTTTATTTTTCGGACAACATTTTGTTGTTGTCGGCATTCGTATATTGTACCGGTACCAGGTAAGTGACTGAAAGTTCACGTCGTTGATTCTACGACCCCGAGCCACACCGATAAAATCGACAAAAAAAAAAACGAGAGATCCCTCGGTAAAATTGCCGATATGAAATTAATTTGCTGCCTCAGACCTTCGGGAACGGAAATCCTCGAGAGCACATTGAGTTACCGTTACTGAGCAAAGGTTTAGGAAGAAAATGTTGATTTACAGTCACCGAGAAACGAACTGTTTCCGAGCAAATAAGGATTTGCTGTTACCGTCAACAGCGCACCGCGATTTCTCGTTGCCGTCACATAGAGCGATGTCATTGTGTTTATACTTCGCTTGCCATCTGACAATGTAAAGCACGTATTTTCAGCCCGATATGAATTGACTACTCGTACGTCCAGTATCCCTTCTATCACTCTCGCTCACTATTTTCCCGCTTCCCGTGCTTGGAACCCCGGTTACCTGCCTTTTTCCCCGCTATCCTGCCACCTCCTGCCGCAAGTGCCGAGTCCTCCCCCCTAAGCACTGCCAAAGAAGCATTGAATAAAAACCCGCTGTCCATAAAAATGGCTGGTTTTTGTGGCTGCTGCGCGAATATTCCAACGCGCAGAATGCTGCGCGGTGTTGCTGCCCAATGCTGCTGTCGACCGTACCAAGCAGGCACTCTCCGCCGGAAACTGATAATCACGACTAGGAGTTACAGGGTTGGGGCCGGGGTTAGGATTAGGATTAGGATTAGTTGCCGGTATTTAGGGCTGTGAGAACCTCAGCGACGGGATTTGACGTGATGTACACCTAGGGTTAGGGTGTATTCACCGCGAGAGACGCTGCTGCTGCTGCTGCAGGCAGGGCTTCACTGTGTTTGCACGCTGGTCTGTGGGAGTTAGCTGTGGTGTGCTGAAGAAACGTGGAAGCGGCGGGAAAACTGCGACACGCAAGGCCTAAAACCCGGGGATGGCTCGTGTTTTTCCCCCGCGGTCGTGATTTACACCTCGCTTATTACGTGGTCGTGATTATCACTCTTCTCCGCCTTCTCACTCTCTCTGTGGATGTACCCCCCCCTTCATGAGGATATATAAAACCCGTACTGTAGTACGCGCGATAGAAGTATCCCACGCAGCTTACAAAAAAAAGACGAATTTCGACCAAATCCTCGATCTCACAGTTGACGTTTTTTTTATTTTATAATATATACCTGGTACTTCGAAGTATGTTACTCCCTTTTCCCCGTTACCCTGCCATTACCGCTGCAAGGGCCAAGTCCTCCCCTCAAGGGCCGTTCTTATCGGAGCATGCGTTTTTCCAAATTTTCCAAAAATTAGAATTTTGTATCAAAATAAGGAGGCGTTCTGTCGTAATTTTCGAATTTTTACAGAGGGGAAATATCACGAACGCTTAGCATTCCAATAGTTGGAAAAAATGAAAAATATGGAAATATAAAAAATTGCGCAAAAAAAAACCATGGAAAAATTGGAAATTTACGACAAACAGTCCGTCGATAAGAACGGCCCTAAGAAGTTCTAAAGAAGCATTCAACGAAAACCCGCTGTTTTGTACGCGATGCTGCTGATTTACAGTAGTTTTTTGGCCTATTCGGCACACGTCTCAGCACGGGACGCGACCACCACAGTAGTACGTCCCGGTTCTCGGTGCTCGGATGCACGGTGTCCGGCCACCGCACACGACATGCCAAAGAATGCTGTGCTCGGCCACCATGGTATGATACCCCTCTGTAGAGCGTCGCCATTACAACAATCCCCAATTATTAATAGCATCCAGGATAAAGTGTACAACATTGAGAATGTCATTTTGGCCCCCGTGTGGTTTCAGGATTGGAGAAGGGTTATTTGACAAAGGCCCCAAAACCAAATAACCTACCCAATGGCGGCAAGAAGATGCAGCAAGCCTGTTATCCACCAATAAACTTATTATTAGTATTGGAATAGTTAGTGGTGCGTATCAACAAGGATCACCACCTACGACCTTCGCCTTCGCTTGGCGCAGCCCAACCAGAAAAAAATAGGCGCGCCAAGCGCGGCGATTTTTTTGTCGCGATAATAGTGTATTGGGGTCATGTGTCTGAGTCTGTTGCTGAGAATAATAGTAGAAACGGACACGGACAGACATTCCCCCTTCTATCGTCGTTTGTGGTAATAAACCACTTGTGGTGATAAACCACGTCTGTCAGTCTGTCTTTAGACGCTTCGCCGGATTTATTGCTATGTACGGCAACAGTCAATCACGATAGATAGTCAGTGTCTATTTATAGGGTGCTGTGAAGCTATCACCTGACCGACCCACCCTACCCGTCCATGATGACCTAGCTATCTAGCTAACCCCCGCTCGTCAACGACCGGTCTCCGCCCGACGCTAGAGTTCGAAACAATCAAGCTCACCCGCAGAGCGCTGCCTCGACCAAAGCGGCACCTGTCGACTTGTTTTGATGATGTCGACTTGCCTCAGCGCAAACCATAGCCAGACGAGATCAACGAGAGCACTCCGTTCGTACAGCGCCCCGAAGACCAATATTCGGGGTGTCAAAATCACCTTCATCGACCCGGCGGCAACACAACGCTAAGATGCTATCCTGTGTGACGATAGACGAGGTCCGTGGCATAAAAGCGTTGCGCTTTGGATGGGCGTCTAGTATTTCGCCCTCGGAACCCTCCCGCTGGTCGAGTAAGCCTTGGGTACTTCCACTAGGCTTGACACTGAATTACTTCTCGCCAACCACGCTGTTGCCGTCAGGTTACCTCCGAGGAAACCGCGGGGCGCCAGCCGGATTTGCCAGCGGGGGGGCTGGAACCCCAATCATGTTTGGCGGGGTTGCTCGGCCACGACCACCCTTTGCGCGCTGTTGGGGATGCTCCGCCAGAAAACGCCGTAGATGGCCTTGGCTATAGTGTTGAAGGCGCAACGGCCGCCCTTCCGGCCACACCACCCGTGCACATGGCTCCCCTGTCGACGGGGGATGGGACAACATCTGCCACACCAGCAGATGTAAGCGTGCAGGAGTTCTTCGAGTACGGTACGCGAATGGATTATATGTAACTAGAGATCAAGCTTGCATTGGTTGCGGTTCAGCACTGCTGATGTGGTTGGTTACCGGCTACCGCTGAAAAGTTGCGAGTGGTTGCTATTCAGACAAGTTGCCGTGCATCATTGACACCAGCGTGCTTGTCCTTTGCATTCCGTTCATGCAGCGGCCACAATGTTTTTTTTGTTCATTTGGTTCAAGCAATTCAATCAATCGCAGCCGCGTCCACTCCATCCCGGTCTATCGAATGGTTTTATCTCGCGCGACGAGGCATCGACAAAGCTAACTCCCGGTCGTCGACAATTGGTCTCCGCTCCACGCTCGTTGTCGAATCAGTCAAACTCACCCGTAAAGGGCCGCCTAATTCACAGCGGCGCCTGTCGACTTTTCGCGACGATGTCGAGTTCCCTCCAGGCACACCATATGCTGACGAGATCACAGGCCCTGCTTGCGTAGAGCACCTAGGAGACATACGTAGTTTCGGTGGGTCAAATTTCACCTTTATCGACCCACCTGAAACGCACCCTAAGCTGCTAACCTGTGTGATGATAGGCGAGGTCCGGGGCGTAGAAGACGTCGCTTTTTAGATGTGCGTCTAATCTTACGCCTTCGGAACCCCCCCGTTGATCGACTCGCCGATCGTAAGCCCGGAATGATGCGAATAGGCTTGACAAAGAGCCACGACCAACCACGCTGTTACCGCCAGGTCATCCAGGAGGAACCCGCAGGCAAGATTCCGGGTCCGCCGGCGGGGGGCATCGACCCCCCACACGTGATCGCTGGGCGCATTGAACCCCCATCTACTAGCGTTGGGGACAATGGTTCCCCGCCAAACTCCGGCGTGGAAGAACGTGGAGATGGCGGTGGCGAGGGAACGCCAGTTCTACTGGCACTGGCACGCGCGGATGTTGCTCCGCGGTCGACGGGCGATGGGTCATCACCTGACCCGGCAGTAGAGGTAAGCTTGCATGAGTTCCTAGAGTACGGTATGAGAACCGTCGACAATAACTTGAGATTGGGCCTGCATTGGTTGCGGTCCAGAACTGCTGGTTTCGTTGCCGCCCGCCGTTGAAACGTTGCGAGTGGTTGCTGCCAAAACGAGTTGCTGTGCGTCATTTCTACTATCATATCGTGTTTGTCCTTCGCACACCACTCGTACAGCGCCCGCGATGCATCGATTCGAGGTGTCAAAATGCACCTTTATCGACCCGGCTGCAACACAACCCTAAGCTTCTAACCGGTGTAATGATAGGCGATGTCCGTGGCATAACGACGTCGGGTTTTGGGTGCACATCTATTCTTCCACTCTCGGAGCCCTCTATGGCCGCGCGCTCGCCGAGAGCTAGCCCGGGATACTTCGAATAGGCTTGAAACCGCGCCACGTCTCGCCAACCACGCCGATACCGCCAGGTTCTCTCGGAGGAACCCGCAGGGCACAAGCCAGGTCGGCCGGCGGGGGACATCGAGCCCGCCCATGTTATTCCTGAGGTTATTATTATTGATCCCCCTACCACAAGCGTTGGGGGCGGTGCCCCCCCGCAAAGGGACGACGCGCGGAAATGTCGGGAGAAGGGTGGCGAGGGAACGACAGTTCTCCCGCCAGCAGCACACGGGGCTGTCGCTCGACGATTGCACCCAGAAGGAGAGGTAAGCTTGCATGAGCTCCACGGGTACGGTACGAGAAACGTCGTCAAAATCTTGAGATTGGGCTTTGCATTGCTGATTTGGTTGCAGCCCGCCGTTGAACAAAATCGAGTAGTTGTTGCTAAAACGCGTTGCTGTGCGCCATTCGTACTATCGTACTTCCTTTCTCCCGTAAAGGTAGGTGGACTATGGGTATTAGGTCATACGGGTATAACCGTGTCGATTAGTTGGGTGCATTAGAAACATACAACGCAGACGATGCTGGTGAAAACAAATATAGGAGTTACCGGTATATTTCTATAACACAAATTGGGTCAAAAATATATATAAACCCCATTTTGGCACTTTTTTGGGAATTGTTAGGGATTTTGTTGAGATTTTTCCAACCAAACACTCCGTAAGTTTAGGCAATAACGACTTCAATGTGGAGCATACCGGGGTAGGGGTGCGGCAGAGGGCGGGGGCGTTGGAAAGGGTGGTAAAACGCGACGAGGAGGCCTCAAAACGGCTTGGGACTATCTGGCATCAAGCTCCAGTGACGACGAGGACGACTATCTTTCTTTCCTTTTTTTCTCTTTTTTTCTCGGCGTTTTTTTGCCCCCGGAATAGGGGCGAGAGCAAGCCATTTTCGGACCGACCGAATTTTTGTCGGCCGTTCGGCGGCATGGTGGAAATGGCGAGTGTCAAAACCAAACTGTGTTTCGACCCAAAAAACGCCAAAGAAAACGATTAAACAAATAAAAAAAGCGTCGGACACGGTTATGGGCCTGTACAAACATGCTTCACCTAACTTATGGGACAGAGGAAGTATCGTGTTTGTCCTTCGCACTCCACTCGTACAGCGCCCGCGATACATGGATCCGGGGTGTCAAAATACACCTTCATCGACCCAGCTGTAACACACCTCTAAGCTTGTAACCGGTGTAATGATAAGCAAGGCTCGTGGCATATCGACGTCGCTGTTTGGATGCGCGTCTAATTTTACACCCTCGGAACCCTCCCGCTGGTCAAGTAGGCCTTGGGTACTTCGACTAGGCTTAACACTGAGCCACGTCTCGCCAACCACGCTGCTGCCGTCAGGTTACCCCCGTGGAACCCGCGGGGCGTCAGCTGGGTTTGCGCGCGGCGGGGCTGAAGCCCCCACCATTTTTGGCTGGGCTGTTCGGCCAAGACCACCCTTTGTGCGCTGTTGGGGATGCTCCGCCAGCAGACGCCGTAGATGGAAGTGACGATATTACTGAAGTCACAACGGCCACCCTTCCGGCCCCACCACCCGTGGACATGGCTCCATTGTCGACGGAGGATGGGACGACATCTGCCCCACCAACCGATGTAAGTACGGGAATGGATGATATGTAACTAGAGATCAAGCTTGCATTGCGGTCCAGGACTGCTGAATTTGGTTGCCGGCTACTGTTGAAGAGTGTTTGCTACTAAGGCGAGTTGGAGTGCATCATTCATACCATCGTGTTTGTCATTCGCACTCCATTCATGCAGCGGCCGCGAGACAAAGATTCGGTGTGACAAAATACATGGTCATTGACCTGGCTGCAACACAGACCTAAGGTGCTAACCTGTGTAATGATGGGCGGGGCCCGTGACGTAAAGCCGTCGCGCCAACCGGATCTGCCAGCAGGGGACATCGAGCCCCTACCAGTTTGGGGTCGGTTGTTCGGCCGCCTGTTTTGCACTGTTGGGGATCTTGATGATCCCCGAGCAAACCCTGTAGTTGAAAGTGGCGGCGGGAACGAAGGCGCACGGCCCTTCCGGCCCCACCACCAGTAAACATCGCTCTGCGGTCGACGGGCGAAGCTTACCTCCCCCAACACCTGACCCAACAGGGGAGGTAAGCCTCCCCCGTCGACCGCAGAGCGATGTTTACTGGTGGTGGGGCCGGAAGGGCGGTCGTTGCGCCTTCATTCCCGCCGCCACTTCCAACTACAGGGTTTGCTCGGGGATCATCAAGGTCCCCAACAGTGCAAAACAGGCGGCCGAACAACCCAGCCCAAACTGGTGGGGGCTCGATGTCCCCCGCTGGCAGATCCGGTTGGCGCCCTACGGGTTCCTCGGAGAGAACCTGGCGGTAGCAGCGTGGTTGGCGAGACATGGCTCAGAAGTGTCTAGCCTATACACCTGACCCAACAGGGGAGGTAAGCTTGCATGAGTTCCTGGAGTACGGTACGAGAAACGACCAGAATAACTTGAGATTGAGTTTTCCTTTGTTGCGGTCCAGGATTGTTGATTTGGTTGCCGCCCGCCGTTGAAACGTTGGGAGTGGTTGCTGCTAAAACTAGTTGCTGAGCGTCGTTTGTACTGTAGTATCGTGTTTGTTCTTCGCACTCCATTGATACGGCGCTCCTGACACTTGTGTCAAAATATACCTTCGTCGACCCGGCTTCAACACAACCCTATTAATAGGCTGCTGACAGGTGTAAATGATAGGCGAGGTCCGTGGCATAACGACGCCGCGTTTTGGGTGTGCACCTTGTCTTCCACCCTCGAAACGTATGTATTGCTGCGCGCTCGCCGAGCGTAAGCCCTGGATACTCGAATAGGCTTGACACCGAGCCACGTCTCGCCAACCACGATGTCGCCGCCAGGTTCTCTCCGAAGAACCCGCAGGGCGCCAGCCTGATCAGTCCGCGGGGGACGCCGAGCCCCCACCAGTTTGGTCTGGGTTGTTCCGCCACCCGGTTTGCACTGTTGGGTACCTCGATTCTCCCCCAGCAAACCCCGGAGGCGGCAGTGGCGATGTTGTTGAAGGCGCAACGATCGCCCTTCCGGCCCCACCACCCATGGACATCGAAGTCGTTGAAGGCGCAACGACCGCCCTTCCGGTCCCACCACCCGTGGACATCGCTCCCCTGTCGACGGGGGATGGGACGACATCTGTCCCACCAGCAGATGTAAGCGTGCATGGGCTCTTCGAGTCGAATGGGCGATATGTAACTAGAGACCAAGCATGTATTGGTTACGGTCCAGGATTGCTGATGTGGCTGGTTGCCGACTGCCGTTGAATTGCGATTGGTTGCTACTAAGGCGAGTTGCGGTACATCACCGGTACCATCGTGTTTGTCATTCGCACTCCATTCATGCAACGACCGCGAGACAAAAATGCGGTGTGTCAAAGTATATCGTCATCGACCGACAGTAGCAGCAACACAGCCCTAAGCTGCTAACCGGTGTAATGATAGGCAAGGCTCGTGGCATATCGACGTCGCTGTTCGGATGCGCGTCTAATCTTACACCCCCGGAACCCTCCCGCTGGTCAAGTAGGCCTTGGGTACTTCGACTAGGCTTAACACTGAGCCACGTCTCGCCAACCACGCTGCTGCCGTCAGGTTACCCCCGTGGAACCCGCGGGGCGTCAGCTGGGTTTGCGCGCGGCGGGGCTGAAGCCCCCACCATTTTTGGCTGGGCTGTTCGGCCAAGACCACCCTTTGTGCGCTGTTGGGGATGCTCCGCCAGCAGACGCCGTAGATGGAAGTGACGATATTACTGAAGTCACAACGGCCACCCTTCCGGCCCCACCACCCGTGGACATGGCTCCATTGTCGACGGAGGATGGGACGACATCTGCCCCACCAACCGATGTAAGTACGGGAATGGATGATATGTAACTAGAGATCAAGCTTGCATTGCGGTCCAGGACTGCTGAATTTGGTTGCCGGCTACTGTTGAAGAGTGTTTGCTACTAAGGCGAGTTGGAGTGCATCATTCATACCATCGTGTTTGTCATTCGCACTCCATTCATGCAGCGGCCGCGAGACAAAGATTCGGTGTGACAAAATACATGGTCATTGACCTGGCTGCAACACAGACCTAAGGTGCTAACCTGATTAATGATGGGCGGAGCCCGTGACATAAAGCCGTCGCTGCTTGGATGCGCGTGTGCTCGTATACCCTCGGAACCCTCCCGCTGATCGACTCGCCCAGAGTAAGCCTTTGGTGCTGCGACTAGGCTTGACACTGAACCACGTGTCGCCAACCACGCTGTTACCGCCAGGTTGAATTCATGGTACCCGCGGGGCAGCAGCCGGCTGCGGCCGCGGGGGGGCTCGAGCTCCCACAGGGTTTGGCTGGGGCCGTCGACCCCCCTTGGTTCGTTATTGAGCAATCTTCTGCCCTGGCAACGAGCCCAGGTGGCAGTGGCTACTGGGTTGAGGAGACTGTGACCACAGCGTGCTTCCCACCGCCCGTGCATTTATCTCCGCGGTCAAAATGGGAGGGGTTAACGGATCCCGGAAGCCATGTAAGCGTGCATGAGTTATTTGAGTGCGGTACGCGAATGGACGATATGTAACTAGAGACTATTAATAGAGATCAAGCTTGCATTGGCTGCGGTCGAAGACTGCTGGTTTGGCTGGTTGCGAGTGCTTGCTACTAAGGCGAGTTGTTGTGCGTCGTTGGCACCATCGTGTTTGTCCGTCACACTCCATTCATGCAGCGGCCGCGAGATGAATATGTGGTTTGTCAAAATATGTCGCCATTGGCCCAACTGCAACACAGCCCTACACTACTACTCTGTGAAGTAATGGGCGAGGCCGGTGGCATAAAGAGTTCGCTTTTTAGGTGTGCGTATAATCTGATACCCTTCGAAACGCCTCGGATTCAAGCCCTGTGCACTGAATATCTTGCACCAGGTAGGAGATATCAGGGATTCAACCACCGCATACAAAATACGCATTTTTGATGGCATTGGCTGCACGTCTCACGCACAACAGGATACTGATGTCGGAGCGACGGCGCTTGCCCGCGGGGCATTGGCCAACAGCGTCCATGATGCCGCCCCCTCTTCTCAGGGAAAGGTGCTGGTGCAACGGGTGCCCTCCGGCGTAATTATGTTGGCCCTGACGGTGGCGTCGCTCGTTGCATGGGTTGCACGATCGCGATGGCGCCGCCAAAACATCCATGGACAGGTGACAAACTGCGGGGAACTGTCTCGCGCGCATAAAGGGGCAGTAAAAATACTCCCTCCCCGTGGACATGGGAAGGGGTCATAAATATGTGATGAGCACCGCAGTATTTCTCTGGGGCTGCGGGAATACCCACATACCCAAAGAGAAGCTTACTCTATTACTATTTTGAGGCTAAGCTCTATACGTCTTACCATTGACCAATTGTGTAACGCGTTTATGGCGATATTGCGACATTCACACGTGGTAGCTGCGCTCCTTTGCGAGCCCGTCATATTTTCGCGCGATTTCGGCACGTCCGAAACGCCCGTTTTTTGCTCTTCGATTCTTCTATAGATCCAATTAGGGGTTTTGTAGCGTCCCACACCGACACCCTTGACCCCCTTGTGAAGCAATCGCCACTCCTACTCTGCCCCAGGTCGCGCCCGCAGATATCACCTAACATGCACATTGTCCCATGTTACGTCCATCAGCAGTCGGGACAAGAAGCAACCCAGGTAGCGCCAGCCTCGCCCTTGGAGACGGCGTTCGCCCCGTCGGCAGGAATGCCACCGCGGCAGCAGGACCCTCCTGGCACTGGCGGGCTCCCACTGTCGCCTGTGGCCCCCGAGGCTTTCGGCCAGGACGGGGAAGCCGCGGTGGGCGGGGGCGCAACGGCTCCGCCGGAAGGAACGCCGGCGCTGGACTTTGGCGGGCTCCCGCTGCCGCTTGTGGCCCCCGAGGCTTCCGGCCAGGACGGGGCAGCTGCGGTGGGCGGGGACGCAACGTCTCCGTCGGCAGGGACGCCGGCGCTGGACGTTGGCGGGCTCCCGCTGCCGCCTGTGGCCGCCGAGGCTTCCGGCCAGGAGGCAACAGCCGTGGTGGGCGGGGGCGCAACGGCTCCGTCGGCAGGAACGCCGGCGCTGGACGTTGGCGGGCTCCCGCTGCCGCCTGTGGCCGCCGAGGCTTCCGACCAGGCGGTAGCAGCCGCGGTGGGCGGGGGCGCAACGGCTCCGTCGGCGGCACCAGCCGCACCCATGGAGACGGGCTTCACCCCGTCAGCAGGGACGCCGGCGCTGCAGCAGGTGCCACGTAACACTGTTGGGCTCCCACTGCCGGATGCGGCCAACGGGGCTTCCGGCCAAGAGGCAGCGGCCGCAGTGGAGGGGGCGGCAACGGCCCCGTCGGCGGAAGCGCCGGCGCTGGATATTAGCGGATCAGCACTGCTGATTGTGACTGCCGAGGCGTCCGGCCAGGAAGCAGTCGCCGCGGTGGGGGGGGCGGCAACGGCTCCGTCGGCGGAAGCGGTTGTCGGCCCACCATTGACACGGCCGGCAGGGGCGAGTGCGAATGCGGTACATGGAGACGGGACGTCTCCGCAGCTTGGGGCTGGGGAAGGCCGGAGGAGCCTGTCGCCTACTGCGGGTGCTTCTGCAGGGGCGGATGGGTCGACGGCGCAACCCGTGGGTGCAAGCTCCTCTGAGCAGGGGCCTGCTGTTCAAGGTGGTAAAAAGGGCGCTACCAAGCCCGGTGGATCGGGATCAACACAACAAGGCGGGGCTTCTCGGAAGCGTGGGGGTCGCAAGCGCGGGAAGAAGGGTGGCCAAGGCCAGAGCTCCTCTCTGGATGGAGACGGGAAGGGTGAAGATTCAGCGTCCAGCGGCAGCTCCCCCTGCGTGGTCCCGAAGTTCAGGTGAGTTCGACCTCGCTGGCTTTGGGAGCGGGACGCGACTTAGCGCCCGCGGATGGCGATGGCCCATTCTAACCAACGGAGGTCAGAAACACAGACAGTAGGGTTTCGGGTTTGTGATGTAATACAGCCTTACCGTTCTGTAGCACTAGTCTACTGCTGTACGTGTTTGATGGTATACCCAGTGCGTTTGATCGAGGCGACCTGAGGAGGTTTGGCTCTATCACGCAAGGGCCAAGGAAGGGGGCGTCTTTGAGTTGAAAAGTGTATAATCGTTATCTCTATCGCTGCACATTTTTGCAGCAGCATGCCTCAATGCACCTGACTCCGCGTTGCTCTCACGGAGTGCGCCCCTGGCCTGTTGCCTGCTGTTTGTCGACCGTTGTTCACACCGTTTAGGGGCATGGAAAACAGCGACAACAACTGTTTTGTGCTGTCGACGATTCAGTTTGTGCGGATGATGCCTATGTGCCACAAGAAGCTGCTGGACTTCCCCGACAGCGATACGCCGCCCGAGGGTAGGACGATACTGCGTACGACACCATACGGGTGTTATTTGAGTTGACAGACGTGTTTATTGGGCAAACATAAGCAGATAAGCCTTTTGCAATAAGAACGCAACATTCCACGGTAGAGGCGACACCGCTGACTGCACATTTAGCGAGGACATCAGGAAGACACATACCGTGAGTAAGGATAGTGCCAGATAAATGAAGCAGTCGTCACTAACGTTTTAGCTCGATCGAGAGTTCTTCAGCGAGAGAAACAACGACTTTAGGAGGGCGCTTCTAGCAAATATACAAGGGGCGTCATGCATCGATGTGGCTGCAACCAGCTCTATTGGTCTGTCGAGATAAGATCGGGGCATATCGTTCTAGCTTAGCTTTGGTGAGGCCTCGTAGTTATTTTCGTTGGAGCTGCGTCTGCACGCGAAGGTTGGCGCAAGAGCCCAGAGATTCGTGGCGCACAGCTTCTGCTTGTGAGTAATAGAGTGCCTCCCGACATCGCCGGGCGGCGACGACCTCGATGCCAGCCCGCGTTGCAGCGCATGTTCAGACATTCCTGGGCCCGTCTCATCGGTGTGCCCTGGGCGCTCCATCCTGGTTGTCTCCCGTCCGTTTACCTCGATGATGTCACCTGTCACAGGCAAGGAGCTCACATGGGCGGTGTCACGGGCGATGAAGGTGTGTGACACCGAAATTACGTCGACGGTCGCTCGTTCACACATGACACGCATGTAATACCGACGATGTCAAGTTGATACGTGCCCCCTATAATATGTCTGTGCGGTAGCACCAACCTTGAGCTTTCGTGGGGATGGACTGAGCTAGCCCTATAGCTAGCGCCTGGGGCTACGTACGTTAGGTGTTTCGAGCGAGTCGCTTTTATCCCCTTGTTCTGCGTATATATAGGATCTGCCGACGCCGTGCTACAGCTGCTATCCCGCCGAGAAATTGTACGGCACATAGCGTTCTGCCGTTTGTCGCCGATACACGATGAAACGCTGTATTTGTGGGGAAACGCGATGATACGCTCCGAGATGTTTCCCGGCGGAAACAGAGTTAGCTGCAGAATAACGCTGTTCGACCCGCACAGTCTTGATGTTTCCACAAAATTTCAATATATCCACGTCTGTGAGAGAAACCTCCATCCCATCGTGTGAACTATCTATCCTCCCAGGCATTGCAAAGCGAGGATGCGGCGGAGCCGCTGAACCCGAAGGAATTGGTGGCTATGTTCTTCAAAACGTTTCCCCTCCATGTAAGTGGTTGTCCCAAGCTGGAAGGGTTTTTACTGCTGCGGATCAAGTAGCCGTGTCTAGAAACAATTGTCAGGTTGTCTGATTGAGTACATAGTCCATCAGCAGGTACCGAGGGAGGTGCTTCCAGACAAAAACAGCTGCACCCTGCTCGTAGCTTTGCACTTAATTATGCAGGAAGTATGCTCCTGCTGGCGCAGAGAGAGGCATAACATCATACGCACATAGCGTAGGTACACGTGCCGTCCATTAGGCCAAGCCCGAAGAACCACGAGACCCCGTTATTTGGGCGTTCTGACGCGTCTGGCGGTGACCGAAGCCCCCCTCCCTTCAACAGGATCAACAATACCCCCCCCCCAATGCAGAGATACGCGTAGGAGGTTTCTCACAGTGCAGTTTTCAGCATGTAGTAGACGGCACCCCTACGTAGCGTAGTACCGCCATCTTACGTCTATCACGAGGACAGTACGTAGCGCCCTTTTGTACTTTGCCAGCTCGCTTTTTCCCGAATCAAGCGTCATGCCCCCCGCTGCTGTGGAACGTGGATTTCCCCGAGTATATGATATCGTGATTCTGTTTTCCGACTGACGATGGGCCGCGGCCGGTCTTGTTTTGAAGCCCCAAGGCTATACAACAGTCTCGCTATTTATTTAGTCTTTTTATAACAATTGACTGACGCCGCGCCACCGTTGTCACCCCCCTCGTCAACATCGACGCTGGGTGCATGCGGCTGTCCGGCATCAGTTCGATCGTGGCCGGCCTGGAGACATGAACCTCGCCCTCATATCTATCCTGGGAAGGCTGGACGAGGAAACCCTCAACACGGAGGCAAGCTTGAACCATGCGAATGACGAGTACTATAGACTATTCTGTAGTGTAACATCTACCTGGGATATAGTCGATTAGTTGTGGGAATTCTTGGCATGTTAATTGTTTGGTCGAAACCGCGACTTTAGGGGCGACGAAGCATAGTGCCACATGTATTTCCCTACTGTATTCCTTTCCGTCTCTCTTATCCTTCCAGTTTCTCTATTTCCTTGTTGTATTT
This sequence comes from Neoagarum fimbriatum, assembly GCA_036873965.1. Taxonomy (NCBI): domain Eukaryota; class Phaeophyceae; order Laminariales; family Agaraceae; genus Neoagarum; species Neoagarum fimbriatum. The sequence goes on along the minus strand of JAYJMC010830498.1, from coordinate 12,641 downwards.
CTTTCTGGTCCGCAATTCCGTCGACACTTTGCACGAACAACATAGGTCGTGCAGCAGTAGCTCCCCATCTTAACGCCAACTCACAAAAGCTTATTAATATTTGTAGGGCGTTACAAACGAAATTGTACTTGGCGCTCTCCAGTCGTCCACGGCTCGCTCGGGCTGGTGCGTGCGACAACGTCCAACTCCTACCCCCCGGCCTTGTTTGTTCGCCTTTGTTGTGGAGGCTGTGTGTGTATGTGCGGATATTCCTAAGGCCTTGGCTTGCCTCTGCGGCGTCGTGTTTTCCTGAGGTTGATTTCCCTCCTGTGTACCCGGATGCTCTGAGAGATGTGCGGTGGGCTCTACGGCATGTATCGCAATCCCTCTAACTTTACCCCTCAAACACTTGTGGTGTCGCCATTTGTTTTCAGTTCGCTATGGGCTCCACCTTTTTCTTGTCCGAAACTTTCCCCAAGATGTTGACCTAGGTCCTGCCGGTTCGCCATCCTTTGTTGATGTATCGATTCCCTATTGTACGGTTTTCATGGAGGCTTACCGGTAAAGTACCTCCACCCCTCCCCCCTCTCGGTATTTCCGCGGGCGCACGCGGTGCTGCTTTTTGCGACAGACGGGAGAATCTATTGTCGACTCGGCCCGCTGGAGGGTGTCAGTTCAACACACCTGCCTGGTTTGCAAGGTAAGGGGTGTCCCGAGGCTTTCTGGAGGTGCTTGGGGTTTGCTTTTTTTATGCCGAAGATGGGGTGTTACTCACGGTAGTACGTATCAACTTTTTATTTGGGGCATTTGTGGAGAAGGAGGAGATGAAATGTTTCTTAGCATAGTACCAATTTTTTCTCCCTTTAGGCAATTTCGCCTGGCTCTACGTGGTTCTTGTTTCCTGATAACACCGAAAATACCGTCATGATTACCCCGTCGTGTCTCATCGAATGTTGGATGGGAATCATCCAATGCAACTGCGTATCATAGCCCGGTCGGTCTAACGTGGTACCCCTACTGTAGTGTCGTCCTCGTGGACTCTCGTTCTTCCAGGCGTTCGATTTACGAGCTCTATTTTAGTATTTACAACAGCGAGGTGGGTGTGGCCGCCAGTATGCTGAGTAGACCACTTAGGGGGGAATTGCATCCAGTGTGCGTTTAATGTTTCAAAAGCAATGCCCACACAAGGAGATTGACACATGCGTTTCTCCCGTGTGTCGGCAAACCGTAGTCCGAAAATTCCGTAGCTGGCAGCAAGACGTCCTTGTCCTTGTGGGTGGGCATTTGCTTATTTTTTCGTGATCCGTTAGAAATGCCCCTGTCGTATTGGTTCATTATCACGCCCTGCTGCTATGAACGGGGCGTAAAATTGTATACCAGCTGGGATGGGGAGCTGCTCACTAGCTCATTGCTCACTACTTTAACCCTCATATGTCCATGTCAAGCGCCCCTCTAAGCGCTACTGTGACTAAACTCTACTGTCCGTTCACGTGCCGCACGGACATCAGGAAACAAATACGCCTCATTTGGAAAATTGCTTTGTCCTGCAATTGGCGCTGCCATTGCACAACGAGCCAAAAAACGGCTGGTATTTTGACAAGCTCGTCGAGCAGGTGAACCCCAGCTCTGTTTTTTGTTGAGTCCCAGGCTCGATCGGTCGTGGTTGTTACCAACGAGTATTTACTTTTGCTGTTGTGGGAACTTTCAGACTTTTAATCTAGTGCAGGCAATGTTTGTTTGCCTTAGAAGAGTTCCACATGCTCCGTGCTTTCTGCTGGTGTCACGCTTGTTGTGCTGCAGCTGCTTGATATTATGGTCACATGAACTCCTTACAGGTTAATACGCGCGTTTGTGTATTGCGCAGACATGCTGCAGTTGCGATTGTTGCATGTTCTTAACGGTAGCGTTTGTTGTTTTAATGGCGATTTTTCGTGGATTAGGCCTGTTGTAAAATACTTAGTCGTGGTGTGTGCTGCCGTCAACGTCGCCATTCTGTGACACGCATTCTGCCGTGAATGTCGTGTATACGTATACACGTGTTGTGACTGCTGTTATGGGCGCGCGATTTGCCGCTTCTGTCCCTTGAGCAGTTGCTTGTTTGATTGCTGGTGTGTGCCTTGACACAATATGATATCATACCTCCACAGTACCGTTGACAAACGAGTAAAGCTGGTACCCCCCTGCCTTGCCCTTTGTCATGTGTCCACCGTACCTCTCTGTGCATCACGCTTCCCGCTGGGTTGATTGATCGACGGTCCATGGGCTGCAACGAAGCAGACGACCCGTTTGCGGAAAGACGCGGACCGCCCGTGCGAAGGCTGCCAGGTACACCACAACCGTGCTCCAAATTGCCCGACCCTGGCAAAGACAGACCTCATACCAACAGCGCCCGCGAGCCTCGTTGCATTCGTGACTCTGCCCTCTCCTACGATTCAATTTATTTTTGTGATTGGAAGGAAAATGTGTTTCACACGTACTCGTCTAAGACAACCTGCAGAAGTAACCCACCCGTGCCCTTTGCAAGTATGTTGCTGTGAATATTGACCGACCACGGCAGAGTTTTGCTCTTTCGCGCTTGCCCTTTGGTCTATTAAGCAGTTCTTTGCGTAGAAGGGGCAATACACTCTACGCATGAATCCGACACCGCCCATGTCTAACGCAAGCTTATTGTAGTGTTGTACAGAGTTCGAGTCAGATTCATGCTGTCAATGTTCTCCACTAAGGAGACATTACGTAATCACCAACAAAGATTGCCGAAACACAACGACGCTGATCCACCCGAAAAAATCGAGCGCGACTAATCCTGTAATGCGATGTTGTTCTCTATCAAGACATAATCGCCAACATTAATTGCCGAAACACGCCGCTGGTCCACCTATAAAAACCTCAGTGCTTAGAGAAGGCTGCACCAGGCACGCTAAATCTCGCGAACAGGCGATAGCCTCGCTATCAATCTCGCGTCCTTTTTCACGGTTCTCTCACACTCGTCGTCAGACTCTCCCCCTTGATGGTCACGCGTTCTCAAGCTCGTCGTTTTCCGGGGCGATCCTCCCACCCCATGCACCCTTAACGTCGTGTGACCAGGCTAAAATGATCGAGAAGCGGGTTATTCATTTGAAGAAAACCAGGGAAGAGGTATGCTTCCGCCCCCGAGAGTCAAGAATGTGCAGACGGAGAAAGAAATGTATTTTGAAGAAAATTAGCGATATGTATACCATCCACTACAGACTCTTGCTCTCCTGCGCTTGTCTTTTGATGTATTGAGCAGTTATTTTGCGTAGAAGGGGCATTACACTTTACGCATGCGTCGAACACTGCCCATGTTAGACTCAAGCCTTCTATAGTGATGTGCAGAGTTCAAGGCACTGTAGATCCATGCTGTGGTTGTTCTCCCCTGGGAGGACCGTCGCCGATATATATTGTCGAAACACCATGCTGATCCACCTGAAAAGTTCAAGTTAGATTGTATTAATCCTGTCGATGTTATTCCCTAACAAGACATAATCCCCAGCACAAACTGCCGTACACGCTGCCGGTCCACCTGAAACCGCGAAACCTCAGTGCTTAGAGGAGGCTACACCAGGCACGCTAAATCTCGTGAACATGTGATAGCCTCGCTATTAGTCTCACCCTCTTGATGTTCACGCGTTCTCAAACTCGTCATTATCCGGGGCGATGCTCCCATCCCATGCACTGTTAACGTCGTGCGACCAGGAGCCGAAGGACGAGGCTGCCTGGTGGAGCCGCACCTGGAAAGAGGTATGCCTCCCCCCGGCGAGAGTCAAGAGTGTGCAGTCGGGGAAAGAAATGTATGTTGAAGAAACCAGCGGCATGCATGTTGTAGGTTCTACGAAGGTCTTCACGACTTGATCGGTTTTGTATGTATGTGTTTATACGAGCAGGTCATTTTAGCCTCGGCTGAACCTACGCGCGGGAAGATAAACGTGAAAAATCCTGTAAGCCGGCGCCAGGTTCGTTATCGTTGGGTGGGACAGAAGCTGTCAAGTGAAATTTTGATGTTTCTGTTACGGCGTTTGGTGCGCTGGCTGATCTGATGCCCAGAGCTGGGTCTTAAAGCGCGTCTTGCTCTCTCTTTCCCCTTCCCGCGTGTTTACTGCTGTTTAGACGGAGATAGACATGGTGTACACTGAGCGGAATCGATCTTACGCGAAGGAGACGATCAAGCACGTGCCAAAGGAAATCTGCATGAACGTTGTCCGCTTCGGTGGGACCTCGTGAGTACAGACGGATAGGGGCTAAGAGAGGCGGTACAGTTGTCTTTTTTCACTTTCGGGTGGCGGTCACGGCCTACAGTAGATCGCCAAGTGTTGTCTTGGGGTCAACGCTCTCGCGCGTTGTTGTATTATGCATGCATCACCCCAAGCATATCCCGCATATACAATGTCGCACATAATTTGCTGGGTAGTCGTATCCCAGGCAGATGATTTACACGTGAGCGATATCACGAAAAACGCACGACCACGAATATATAGACGTGTCGGCTGTAGCAGCATAACGCCGCATGTACCGATGAGAAAACGCCTCAAAGTATATACTAGTTATTTTGACCACGAACATCTAGCAAATACGGTACTAGCGGAAGCTACAGCAGGAAGTCACCGCTGAACCCAGCGCGAAGGTGCACCATATTGCACCAGGGGTTGAAATCGCGGCCCGAGCATTCCGGCTAGGAGCGGTATGTTTCAACGGAAAGAGGTACCCATAGCCAAAGGCCACCAGATAGCCCCCCCCCCCCGCTCTAGCCCCCACTCGGCTTGGCCGAGGGCGCAAACATCGGTCAGTCGGACATGGTACTTTGATCACGTTATAGTACGGTAGTAGTTTTTCTCGGAGGGGTTGATCGCTGAACGGCACATCGGCGATGTTCACCGAGGGTGGCTCGGCGGCAGGTCGGTTGACATTGAAACCCCCGTATGCATACCAGGAACATATTTTTACTCAAAGAAAGGGTGCATGCTGCCGTTGTTTCCGGTGCTGCTGCCCCTCAATCGCGTTTTTTGTTTCCGATTGCACAGTTGGGCCGATCGCTCTAACGCGAAGGTCACTCCGCTAGCTACCATGAGCAACAAGAAGGTGTTCGGAGGTGAGCAACGCTGGTTTGGCTCTTGTCTTGTCGGAGTTGTCTTACAAAAAAGACCCGCCGCTTCGATGGCAAAAGCAAGCTTGGTTTGTGTCTTGAAACCCATCCCTTGTTGTACAGTCCAGGGTCTTACGGGTTTTGTTTCGCGCTAAACCCGCCTACGCTCGGTCCAGACACTAGCCGTCTGCCTCGATACCCGTGTCTGCTATAGGTGTTGGCGCAGTTGGGGTTTCCGCTTGCTATATTTCTTCAGAAGTAGTTCCGATTTGCCCCAACACTGTTCGGCAGTCAACTACAGTAACGGTGTTTTCTGGTTAAGATGTTTGCACCTGTTTTTGAGTTATATCAAAGGCGTTGTTGTCACTTTGGAAGAGGACCTCCTGTTCTCGGTGGGGAGCCTGTACAGCATGGCAGCTGTTCAGCTGCAAAGGTGGGGCCTTGGTTGTGCCGAAGCTCAGCACACATATAACGTATTGCGGCATTAGACGCGACAACATCGCCCTGGGCTGTTTTGTACCCCGCGGTATCATCCTTTGCATGCGAGACTTTATCCATAATGCATTGTCGCCGGACTTCATGTTTCGTTGGCTGATTCAGAGATCCCACGCTGGCCCGTTCGTCGCCCGCAGGGAACGCGGCCGGAACAGCTAAACTTGCCGCGGTCGGGAGTCACATCCCGAACGGCGGTCACTGGACCGCATCTCATGCCGTCGCGAACTCTAAGTGGATGGAGTTTAGCGACAGAAATGTCGCCAAAAAACCCATCTCAAAGACGACCACCACCTTGGCACTCTACGTGACGCCGTAAGAATGTGTGGTTTTATCCGGACCACAACCGTTGCTCTTCCATAACGCAAGCGGTCGTAGAGGCGATCGGTCGTAGATGTCATTGATTTGGGGCATCGGTATCGGCCCAGAGATGCGTTGGACGAGGTGCTTGTTTTTCGTCGCATGGCGTGGCTGTACTTAATTGAGACCGGTCCTGGTTGTGTTTTGTGTAGACCCGGGGGGCAAGCGGGCGGAACGGGCGGGGGATCGGCGGGGGAGGGGAGAGGAGGGAGCGGCGACTAGCGGGGGGGGTGGGGATCCACGCCCTCAACCCCCCCTAATTGGACATACTAAACTGTAAGATGTATTAGGATGTTTCCCCCCTACCCGTCCGCCGATTCCGTGTTGTTCTTGCTACTGCCCCGGGGAAGCATCGTTTAGCACAGCTTCTCGCCCAAGTATATAGCTGTAATCGAACCACCCGCCTCACGTGTTAGAAGTGGCTGTTTAAATTCCCTGGGGGCATGTAGGCGGCACAGTAGTGCAGGTATATCCGGAGGGCGGGAGGGAGGATAGTCGAGTGTTTGTTCTGAGCGCAAGGGGCTCTCGATGTGCCGGTCGGCCGTCGATGCCGTTGGTCTTGCACCGGTGGTCGGTCAATCTGGTCGTTTATTGCCTAAATCGACGTCCGCCTCTGTCTGTCGTCGTCTAATGTCACCACCGCGATCGCGCTGACGCCATTCGGCGCCTTGTCCGATTCTACGACACACGTATGACCTCGCGGCATGCAACAAGTACCTTTTGTGCGTGCTCGGTGGATTCGGCTCTGGCGGTTGGCGCTCGACAATTTGGGGGGAAAGGAGGGACGGGGAGGGGGGTTACGTACTTGTATAGCGTGTTAAAATGGGAAAGCGCTTAGTATGGGGCCGCACGATAATTTCGTTGTAGGCTGGCGAGGGCTGGAGGGGAGAGGGAGATCGTTTCACGATTGGTTGTCAATACACACGAAGCGTTTGTGCGCGCGTTCGGTTTTTCGTGTGTTCGTGTCTGTTGATTTGAACTTTCTGAGGGTGGACTGGGCATTGATTTGGCAAGTGGCTTTGTTAGTCGCCACTACTCTGCTGCTTCTGTTGCTGTGGTTGCGTGAGTTGTTTTGGTTCTGTACATGATTTGTCGGCGAACTTCCATTTTGGTCTCGCTGTCATGATCCGCTGCTGTATTTTATGTTATTTTTCTTTTGTTTGTCTTTTCTTTCTTTTTTATTTCTGTATGTGGCCTATTCTTGTCGTGTGCTTCGATCGTGGCGCCTGGCGCCTGTGGACCGGCATCTCATTTGTCCGCGTGATCGGAGACGTCTGGCATGATAAAAGCAACGGTGACCCTCACCATCTGCTGTACAGGAGTTGGAAGGCGTTACGCGGCAGAGGATAGACCGACGAATGCTTCAGCAAGCGACGCTCGTTGCTGCTGAGGTGCTGCCGAGACCCGATACAGCATCAGCAGCAGCAGTAGCAGCAGCAGCAGCAGCAATGGCAGGAGTTGTAACGGGTGCTGTAGGTTGTGGTACCTAACACTTCCCGATAGTAGGAGTGACTGTTTTTGGGGCTCTATGCGTGGTTGCCGGCTGAGCTTGTCGACACTGCGCACCTCTGCATGGTATTCGATTATCTGTGTCATTGCCGCGGTGCTTTCATGCGCACGTATTGGGAGGGGGGTGTACTCTGTTCGAAAGGCGGCGCCGTACTATATTGGGCCATGCACTTCGCCCCCCCCCCCCCGCTTGAAGAGACGGGAATGACAGGTGCTGAGATGGCGGTCGACTCTCAATCGAGGGTGTGTTCTTACTGCAGTCGCCTCGGCATACGATCGATCAAATGGTGAAATGATTGAAGGATCAAAGGCCTAAACGATCGATTTTTTTTACAATATACCTGGTACGAAGTAAGATGATTCCGGCAGGGTTCGTGGAAGCAAGAAGAGGAGATATAACTCACCAGTAGGCGGGGCCCGACGCTTGGAACGGAGGTATTGCGAGGAGCCAAGTCTGGGCCCGCAGGGCGTAAGGCCGGCGGTTCCGCTGCCGGGAGCTCTGCCGTGTGCTTGGGCAGACAACGAAGCGAATATTTTCGATGCTTGATACGACAAAGATGCAGTCTTACTACTGCTGGCACTCACAGTAGACTGTTGCAAGAACAACGTCCAACCGTTACCACCTAACCCAATGAGGTCACGCTCTTAGATATACTAGTTGCCGCTTTTCTCTGGGAAGCACCCCCTAGTCTAGGTAGTCCTACAGGTAATTACCATGTTCATGCTGTTAATAGCTCAAAGTGACAAACCAGGAACGGTATTTCGCTGAGAACTTAAAGTCGATACTCCCACTCTACCCCCCCCCCCGCCCCCCCAACGGAGCAAACTCCATGCGTCAGCACAGACAGGATGATAACTAGGACCGTAACAGTATGACTTTGATAGGACGAGGAAACAGAGAACGAGCAGTGTCTGCCTGGTTGGTGAGAACCCGGCGTGCTCCGTCCCGGCATAGTAGGGATGCGAGGGTCTATGGTCATACCACTACGGCCATGCACGAATTGAGTACGAATTGAGTGCACACATCCACCCCTACCCCCCCGCGCTACGTGGCTCCGTCCCATCGCCCTCGTTGGCCATCTTGGCAACGAAATCCGTTGCTCTGAACACCCCGTTCTTATCTTGCGTTTCACCCAACCAAACCCGCAATACCCCCTACAGTACGCGACAGAAAATTGGGAGATAACAGGTCGAGAGGGGGCACGAAAAAAAAATTCCGACACCACACGATAACTGTTTTGCTGCTACGTACGTAGACAGAGAGGGTCTATAACACCGAGTGAAAAAATAAAATAAAGTAATATTACGACGTGATGCATTCTTAATTCGTCCGGTGATCACAAAACGCTCTATTAATACTACTGTAGTGTGTTTTTGATGCTGACCTTTTTTTTTACGTGGGTGTCGTTTTCTCTTCTCTTTTTTTTCTGTGCGCCCTCGACCATGGTAACATTTTTTTTTTGTCTGGACCTTTGCACACGTAAACGTAAGAAAAACATTATTACTGTATAATACGTATACCGAAAGTAGTGTAGGACACACACCCTGCCTGCCTCACATGATAATTTCAGCTTGGAGCCTCTGGCCCAAACCAAAAGATTTTCTTGTATTTCTTGACAACAGCAGTACCCATATATATTTTTTGGTGCAATTGCAGTAGCAAAAAGGTTAAGCAGTACCTGGTACCTGGTACCACGTAAGCGTGGCCATGCTTTTGGTAAAACCGATTCCTCCTCAAGTTTTGGGGAGAAACTCCTCGGAATTATATCATAGTAGGACGGTTTTTGCAGCGGTACAAAAAGGCCAGTGAAAAATTAACGGCTATATATTGCCTGGGAACGGTCGACCCGTTTTGTTGGAGGCGGGCTGTATATACCGTAGCTGACTGTATGTAGCCGTTGTTGGATCAGCTTCGACAAAACATGGTTGACATATATTCTCGACTTTGTACCCTACGCCTAACCCTATAGCCCCGACGGCCTGGGAAAGTTCTCGGAAGTATAAGACGTATAGTGAGAGTTTGTGTGGACTATCAACCATTTCGTTTAAGCTACTCGCACGATGCATATTATACACCAGGTACCAGGTACAAGGTTCCCCTCGGGGACGTGCCTAGGGGAGTGGCGCAAGAACGAATTGAAAACCATACAGCATGCGATATTGTATCATACGCATATGATACCTGGTATCATATATATAAAACACGTAATACGCGCGATCGAAGTATCCCACGCAGCTTGCAAAGATGGGTTTCGACGAAATCCTCGATCCCACAGCTGACGTTTTTTAATTTTACAAATATATGACGACGTTACGAAATATCTGCATACAGTACCTGGTATATATGTACAGTATTGTTGTTGTTGTTTTTGTTGTTGTTGCTGTCAATGTCGGTGTTGTCGCTGCTGCTGCTGTTGCTGCTATCAGTGTCGCTGCTGCTACTGCCGCCGCCGCTGCTGCTGCTATTACTGTGCCGCTACCGCCGCCGCGGCTGCTGCTGATGATGATATTGATGTCCCCTCTGCTGTCGCCGTTGCCACCTTCAAACACCTTGTCTCGCCTACCCCTGCAGGGTCGACACCATGCTGACGCAGCACGTTGGCATGAACCAAATGATATTTCCGCCGTTTGAGCCGGAGAGGATCCAAGAACTCGGCGAGCTAGTGCCCACCGACTTCGACATCATGGGGGCTGGGTGGAGAGAGGTAAGCGACCCGCCACAGCGGCGTATATAGGTACCTGGTATACCTGCTGTACTGGTACCTGGTACCAGGTACTACTCTGGACGGAAATGTAAGGACCGTTAGATATTGATATTTTTACCCGAACGGTCCTTAAATTTCCGTCCAGAGTGGTATAATGATTGTCCCTGACGCCTCATCACAGCAAAGGGGTTTCCAAGAATTTTCGATCGTCGTATGGGCCCTCAGGCCGGGATCCTTTACGCGCCCGTATCTCAAAGGCTCCCGGCCACCTTCGAGTACAGTAGTGGGGCTTATATAAAGCGGTATAGTGCGAAGGAATTTTGGCCGCCCTATATCGAGTGGCCGCCTTATTCTGGCCGCCTTATAGGCCCCACTACTGTACAACATTACTAGTATACTTCAGTATGTAAGGTGCATGTTTAGTAGGGTATGTAAGGTACATGTTTAGTAGGGTATGTAAGGTATATGTTTAGTAGGGTATGTAAGGTATGTTATATGTTTAGTAGGGTATGTAAGGTATCTGTTTAGTAGGGTATGTAAGGTCTGTTTAGTAGGGTATGTACTACGGTGCGGGCACCCGAGTACGCCAGAGTATTTACCCTCAATACCCTTGAGATTACACACACCGTGTGCTGCGGTAGTCGCAGAGTAGACAATCCCGGGTATACCACCGTGGACGGAAAAATAAGGACAGTTTTGTTCGGGTATTAACATGAAGACACCGAGACGGCCCTTACAGTTCCGTCCAGCGTGATAAGTAAAGAGAGGAGGAGAGGTCTTTGGTTCAGGTATTTGGTGGGAAAACTATATAGCGGTGGCAACCCGTATTTTCGAAATAAAAAAAAGTGTCGTTTTGCTCTGCAGTAAAAAACGAGTGCAGGCTCGTCAGCTGTGAGATAGATCTACATACCGAATTGGTCGATAGTCGATACTCAACTTTTTCGATGTTTTTTTCCTGTTTATTTTTTAACGGGCGTACCGTACGGCCGACACGGGGGGCATTGAAACGGCCGGCAGCGGCTGTGGTCATGTCTTTCCGAACTTTACGGAAATGGAGGGTGGGAGGGAGGGAGGGGTGCAGTTTTCTCAGGAACCCTGCAGGCCCGGTTTATATCCTATCCGTGTAGACGTCGTCGGTATGTTTATTTGTTTCTGCAACCTGTTGTCGGGTATCAAGTTTTAGGTGTACTGCAGTCGGTACAAAGTTGTGGCGGTTAATGTGAGAACAGCAACAACAGCAACAACAACAACAACAACAACAACAACAACAACAACAACAACAACAACAACAAGACGCGTGCTATGTTATGTGTAGCTCTTTTTGGCCCAACAGATTCTGTCTAGCTGGGGCTCCTCAACCGAAAGAACTAACCAATATCGTTAAGAAAATATTATTGTGTTTTTACGTTTTTACTTGTATTTTCTCGTTACCAGGTACACGGGTATATACCAGGTACCTGTTGATAGGTCATGGGATGGATACATCGGGTTAATCGTACCCGGAACGCTTTTTATCAAAAAAAAAAAAACGGGCGAGCGGTATAGAGCTCCTCAAGGGAGGGACCCTGGGAAACGTTAGGGGCTACAGTAGGAGTCCCTCAGTAGTAGTAGTGCCGGTATGTGCCAGCCAAAAAAATAACGGCACTACGCGGCAACCGGCACTACTCAACCGGCACTACTGAGGGACCCCTACCGGATGCGTGCTACGATAGCGGCAGCACTCTTTGGCAATTTTGTTTCCGACTGAGGGAGCGGCTCCTTAACCGAGGAATAACTGCACCAAATATTGTTACTCGTTTATGATATGTGTTTGCAATAGTTTTCGCCGTATAGCTAGGCCATGGGGTTTTTGTTCGTCGGGGGTTGCCTGTTCTTTTTTTCTCAAAGCCAGCTTTCGGGGGGGGGGGGGGGGGATATAGACCTCCTAACATGAGCAGTCCCAGAAAAGATAGGTGTACCCCTGCCGTTCTACTTGATATTAGAATTACAGTAGTACTAATAGTAGCATGCGTCTAGGAAATGTGTAGCAGAGTTCCGCACGCCCCGCGTGTTCTCCGCTCCCTTGTTCGTTCGAACGCCCGAGGCGGCTACCACCTACCTGGTACTGTACCTAATTTCCTGTTTTAACCCTCCGATTTCTTCCTCTCTCTCTCTCTCTCCCCCCCCCTGTACACCACGCCGCTACCGCCACCTCTGCCGCCGTTACCGCTGCGGCCGCCCTCCAACGGTGACCTCACGAAAAAACGAACAAAAACGGCGCCCGAAAACAAAACACGCCACCGCCACCACCACCACCACCACAACATTAACACCACCAACATCAACACCGTCACCTCGACCACCACCACCACCAACATCACCGCCACCACCACCACCACCACCAACATCACCGCCACCACCACCACCACCACCACTACCACTACCACCACTACCACCACCACCACCACCACCACCACCACCACCACCACCACCACCACCACCACCACCACCACCACCAC